>PVKA01015545.1:0-49811 GCA_004027165.1 Ctenomys sociabilis | reverse complement strand
TGATCCTCAGGTCTATTTTGTTGCCAATACCATGTTGATTTTATCATAGTGGCTTTGTAGTATAATTTCAAATCAGGAATTGTGATGCCTCCTGCCTTGTCTTGATTGGCCAAGATTGCCTTTGCTATTCTAGGTCGATTGTGGTTCCAAATAAATTTTAGGATTGATTTCTCTATATCTGGGAGGTATGTTGGTGGCAGTTTGATAGGGATTGCATTAAATCTGTACAGCAATTTTGGGAGTATGGCCATCTTTACGATGTTGGATCTTCCTATCCAGGAGCATGGAATATCTTTCCATTTTCTGAAATCCTCCATAATCTCTTTTCTTAGGGTGTTGTAATTTTCCATGAAAAGATCTTTGACTTCCTTGTTAAATGAATCCCAAGGTATTTCATTTTCCTTTCATATAACCCAGAGGTGATACCAGGTTAGTACGATATTTGGTATTATCTCTAATATTGCTTGATTTGGTAGCCATTAAATTAATTATCATTTCCATTGAGAACAACTTCCATCAATGAGCACGACCCAATATTTGTATTACTACTGCTACGTTGCTTAAAACAATGGACAGAGGTTTGGGCTGTGATAGTTAAAACTTTAAAGGAGCTCTTCTAAATTACTTGCTTGAAGATTTAATCTTATTTAGGGTAAAATAGACAAGTTCTGTTCAACTGTTTAGTCATGAGTATCAAGCCATTTTACAAAATTTAAAAGTGTCCCCAACTGCATTAAAATATTAATATTTACAAAAGTGGAAATTTTTTACATGACCATTCCATTTAGAAACATGAGGAAAGTGAAAGTAATCTATCAGATGCTACAATTCTAGGCAAATCAGGCCATAAAGGATTAGGTAATCTTTGCTATACTATATAAACTGCCTCTTCTAAAAGGTTACATACAACTTGGTGTCCATGTTCACATGAATACTATATAAGAGACCCAGAGATTTTCTGGGGAATAACAAGCAAGATTTTTAAAGAACAGTAAGTTGGATGATTGGAAAAAGTACATTTGAAAATGAGCTTGGGGTGACAATTGTTTTCTGAGTCCCCAACTAATAAAATAAGAGATAAATACTGTCAGCCACTAGTGCATCAAATGAAAGTAAAATAACTTGGTTTCAATTAAGCTCACGAGTGGCCTCGCCTGCAGAATAATGACCATCTGACCTCCGCACAAGAGAAGTATCAGGTCTCCTTTGCTAAGGGTGAATGTCCACTGGGGGTGATTTTGTAGTTTGAATAATTGACGATGGAATAATCTCACCACTGGAGTCCACAAGTTACATAATTCTCTTATACATTACCTCCCTCACCTCGCCTTTTGGCATGTTACCCATCAATTTACAGTGGTAATTCCAGGAAGGAAACTGCATGCCAGAAATGATTATAAAATGCAAACTGATTTTCAGAACAAAATTTATTTTTTGATAAAATTTTTAATTTATTTTCAATAATTTTACTGAGAAACAAACAGCAAGGAGACAGTTTCAAAACCGAGTAATAGGACAGTTTCAGTAATTAATACATTGCATATTGTTGTCTTCTTAGTGGTTATTCATAGTACAAGATGCAGACATGATATCCTGTCCAAACACTATGAGTACAAAGCTTTCTTCTCATTGAATTAAGAGAAAGTAGCTGTGTATCTATCATATTTTGTATATACAGATACAAAATGGTCCTTCATTTGTATCCCCTTTTTCTGTTTAGTTTTGTCAGAGATGGATGTTTCACTGTCATTTAAATATTGTAGGTGCATGAATTCAGTAAAATAATTCAATATAGTCCACTATATGACTGGCAGCGTCTGTTGTTGACTTGAGCCCTTTACAGCTCATCATATTAATATGGCTTTACTTTTCTGCTGATTGGTAAAGACCAAGACAAAGCAAGAACTATATAACAAGAAATGTAATTTTTGTATCTGATAAGGTCAGTCAAATCCCCTTGGGATTTATCCTGAAACCCTGTACTGCAGTTTGTAGATCCTTTGTCAGTGTCAGCCATGTGGATGAGTCATGGCCATTGCTTGACCAATTTGCTCTCTTGAAAGCCTGAGGGAATATTTTCTTTCTATGTGACTCTCTTGAGGTACACTCTATATCATCTATCACTTTCCTCTGTGGACCTATAATCTCCTTGATAAGTAAATTTGGGACTCAATTGAGTTGTAGGATGTTCCAGGACAGGATCTCCTATGTCCTGACCTTAAAATGCTAAGGCCAAAATGTTGGCTGTCCTTGTAGCCCTTCTTATTCTCTAATTTTTGGTCTGAAAATTTAAGATTTCAACCCTCCAGAAGAGAAGTTTAATGATATTATTACCCTATAAAATAGGCAGTTGACTGTAACCTATCTGTCTGAACATCAAACATCTTAGACATAAGTAAACATGTATTTTCCACAAAGTATTGATATGTTAAACTTTAAATCCCTAAAATATGAAGAAAAAATATTTAAAATAGTTTTTAAAATAAGAGGAAACAATTACATCTTTTTATGCAGAAATTTAGAAATCTAATCATATGCAGCATTGTAGTAGGACAGTCCTAAGATTTTTTTTTCTGTCTCCTGTTTTCATTTATTACCTTTTTTAAAACAAAGATTTACTTGAGAGACAGTATGGCAGTAATTGGTATGACATGACAAGCAGTATGTATTTAGAAGACCAGAATGACAGGCATTCCAAGTAGGACCTAAGAATTACACATTGCTATCTTCAGTGCAATTGCTTAGTTCATAGGTATCAGCATATATAGCTAGTCAGGGTGAGAATCCTACCAATTAACTGCTAGTTTCAAAAACCTGCTAATGTTTCTCAGGATCATTGCCTTAACCGTCTTATGTACATAAATATATGGCTTTGCCCCATCATGTTTCCTAGTTTTTCTCCTTGATCTCTTTTTGTTGTTTAATCCTTAAGTTCTAGCTTTTTCTTTTTATTTCTCTTTTTATTTCTTCTTTTAAGTTCTTACACTAGGGAGACTATATGATATTTGCACAGGTGAGTCTGGTTTATTTCATGTATGAATATATCTTCAAGTAGCTTAAATACAAAGGCTTTGAGTATAATCATTTTTTATAGCTGAGTAATACTCCATTGTATTAAAATACCACATTTTAAGCCGGGCATGGTGGCGCATGCCTGTAATCCCAGCACTTGGGAGGCTGAGGCAGGAGGATTGTTGTGAGTTCGAGACCAGCCTGAGCTACAAAATAAGCTTAAGGCCAGCCTGAACTGCATAGTGAGACCCTGTCTCAAAAAAAAAAAAGACAAAAAAAAAAAAAAATACCACATTTTTTCATCAATTCCTCAGGTGACAGGCATGTTGGTTGTTTTCAAGATTTGGCTGTCACAAATTTCACCGCTGTAAACCTAAGTATACATATATCACTATTATATGACGTTCGGATTCTCCGAGAAAATTCCCAGTAGGAGAATAGCTGGTTTGAATGAGTTTTCCAGTCATAGTTTTTAAGGAGTCTCCACACTGATTTGCATAATGGTTGCACTAGTCTAAATTCCCACCAGAAGTGAAGAATACTACCTTTTTTTTTTCCCAAACAGGGGATTGAACTTGAGCCCTTTTACTTGCCAGATGAATGCTTATTCTACTGAGCTATCTCCCTGACCTCCAAAATTTAAACAAGGTAAGCGACTGTGATTTAAATTATCTGCAATAAAGGCAGCTTGTGTTGACCCTCCTGCCAGTCACCAAAAGAGAAGGAAATTCTATTTCTTTTCAAGCTTTTGAAACAGACGTTTTCACTTGTAGTATTAAAGTAAAGACATTATTGAACTGAGTGGCAGAAAAAGCACAAGAACATGTCAAAGTTATTTGCTAAGTTAACTTCTGCCTAATGATGTAGATTTTATTTATTATCATAAAACTGACAATGTCTACATTATGTAAAGAAAAACTTCAGAAAAGAAACAGAACACGGGGGCTGGGGAGATGGCTCAATGGAATAAACGCTTCCCTGGCAAGCACAAGGGCCTGAGTTTAATCACTGGTTCCACCAGTTAAAAAAAAAAAAAAAAGAAGCAGAGCATCATTATAAACAAACACATATATAAAATGGATTGCAATTTCATAATAAAGATAAATGATGACAAAAGATAAGTACATATAACTCCAATATCTAACATAAAAATTTAGAACGTCCTCAATATTTTTGAAATTCTCTATAGGAACCTATGCACCAAGGAGATCGGGAGAAAAATACCTTCAAGAATTCTTTTCACAAAAATAGTAGGAAAACAAAAGAATTCATCTCATGAATGTGACTCTTGTCCCTAAGGCTTTTGCAATTTTCTTTTCTCTGTAACTGGATGCAGTATTAGGGGGAATTTTCTTTTTGCTCTCTATGTCTATTATATGCTATAGTCTATGTTTTCCATAAATCATAGGTACATTTGTTTCAGAGAAATGGTGTACATACACGGCACACCTGTATCATTTTCAGTGCCTTTTTCCTTTCCTTACCCTTCCTTCAATCTCCTTTCCTAGTACCTAAAAATTTGCCTTTCTCTTTCCTGTGTTTGCTCCTTCATTCTATGCTTGAGTTTACTATGTTTTAGCAGTCTCCTTTAAGGGAAGCCACGTGATATTTTACTTTACATGTCTGATTTATTTTATTTTAATATTCTGATGCCAAGTTTAATCCATTCTCCAGTAAATAATATGACTTTATTCTTTTTATTGCAGTATAGTGCTTAGATAGATAGATGATAGATAGGTAGATAGATAGATTGATAGATAGATAGACAGATATACATAGATATCATAGCTATTGCAATAGTTTTCAGTGCAATTAATAGTATAGGAAAGATATTTTCTCTAAAATCAAATTTTTTTGGTTATGTGTTCTTCATTATAACCATTTTAACTGGTATAAAATGAAATCTGAGATTATTACTAATTAGAATTTCTTAATCTAAAGACAAAGATTTTTTCATGCAATACTTATTTGCCATTTTTATTTCTTCTTTCTTTTATTTTATCAAAGTACAAATATCAATGAGACAGTTTTAAGACACCTTAACAGGATGGATTCAATGAATTAATACATTGCAAACTGTTTTCATAATGTTTTGGTATCATAAAGGTGCATACATGATATTATACTTACAGACAATATTATAGCAGATGTCTCTTTTCAGTAAATTGAGTGTTGCTATTTATGTATCTTATTTTTTATACCTGAATTATATCAAAGATTCAATAATTAATACTTTCTACCATGTTATTTTCCTAGTGGTTGTCCATAGTACTAGAAGCCGACATAACATCTTGTCCAACCACCATTAGTGCAAATCTTGTTTCCCATAGAATTATGTAGAAGGACAGCGTATCTATCCCAACTTTACTGTCCAGACACTCACATCACGATTCTTCTTTCTATACACTTTTGTTTGTCTAAGCCTGTCAAAGATGGACACTCCATTGTCATTCAACCAATTTAGGTATCTGAACTTGACACAATCAAACACAGTCCAGCATTACACACTACTAGTGAGTTATCTGAAGAAGATTTCGACTATAGCCATTTACAGCTCAATTTATTACTATGGCCAGACATTGTATAGCTCATTTTTATATTTTTCTGCTAGATGGTTAAGACCAAGATAGAGCAAGACCTGTATAACAAAACATGTTGTTTTGGTTCTTGATGAGGTCAAGAATCCCCTCAGGGTTTATCTTGTAATCCTGTACCTTACTCTGTGGATTCTTTGTCTGTGTCATCCATGTGGATGAGTCACAGCCAATGCTTGACCAGTTTGCTCTCTGTGAGAGCCAGAGAAAAAGTTTTCTCTCCATGTGACTCTCCCCAGGTACACTATAGAACGTCGATCTTTTTCCTCTGTGGCTCCATAATCTCTTTGTTCAGAAAATTTGAAGCTCAACCGAATTTCATGATGTTATAGTACCAGTTCTCCTATGTCGAGTATTTGCTGACCTTGAAAGGCTAGGGTCAAAATGATGGCTGGCCTTGTGGCTCTTCTATTTCTCCAATTTTGATGTGTGAATTTAGGTTGTTAACCATCCAGAAGAAAAGCTGATTAGTACCCTGCAGCATGTGCTGTTCACTTTGCCCTCTCTGACTCAATTGTTTTTACTTGTTGTTGTACATTTATATTTGTATTTCTACTTTTGACTTCTTATAGTTGAGAGACAATACAATATTTGCACCTGTGTGTCTGGTTTATTTCATTAGTATATGTTCAAGTGGCATCCACTTCAATAAATGCTTCAAGCTTATCATTGTTAATAGCTGAGTAATACTCTATTATATAGAAATACCACATCTTTTTCAACCATTCCTCATCTGATGGACATCTTGGTTGGTTCCAAGATTTTGCTACCACAAGTTGAGCTGCTATAAACAAGGGTACACATATATCACTATGTTATATTGTTTTCAGTTCTTCTGGGAAAATTCCCAGTAGGGGGATAGCCAGCTTGAATGGGATTTCCAGTCCTACACTTTTGAGGAGTCTCCACACTGACCTCCACAATGGTTGTACCAGTCTACATTCCCACCAGCAGTGGAAAAGTGTTCCCTTTTCCCCACAGCCTCTCCAACATTGGTTGTTGGCTGATTTCCTCATGATAGCCATTCTTTCTGGAGTAAGATGATATCTCAGTGTTGTTTTTATTTGCATTTCATGATGGCTAGCGATGTGGAGCATTTTTTCATATATTTATTCGCTTTTTTAATTCGTCCTCTGAGAAGGGTGTATTCATCTCAGATGCCCATTTCTGAATTGGGTCTTTAAATTTGAGGGCCCTGTTATATCTTACTTCTTTAGAACTCTAGATAGCAGATGTTTGTCTGATTGCATATCGGTTAGGACTTTTTCAAAATTTGTGGGTTGTCTTTTTACTCTGTTGAATATTTCTTTTGACATGCAGAATCTCCTCAAAAACAGTTGATCCCAGTTGTTGATTCTTTCAAGTGTTTTCCATGTGAATACATGTTTGTTCATGAACTCTTTGCCTGCCCCTATGTCTTCAAAAGTTCCTCCTACTTTCTCTTCCAGGAGATAGAGTGTTTCTGTTTTAATGTTTGATCTTTAATCCATTTTGACTTTAACATAGTGCATGGTGATAGAGCTGGGTCAAGTTTTAGTTTTGGCATGTAGAAATCCAGGTTTTCCAGCACCATTTGTTAAAGAGGCTATCTTTTTTTCCAGTGAACTTGTTTGGCCCCTTTGTTGAAGATCAGATGGCTGAGTACCATGATTGTAGATGCCTCTGCGTCTTCTAATCTATTCCACTGATCCTCAGGCCTGTTTCATTGCCAATACCATGTTGATTTTATCACAGTGGCTTTGTAGTATACTTTCCAGTCAGGAATTGTGATGCCTCCTGCCTTGTCTCGATTGGCCAAGATTGCCTTTGCTATTCTAGGTCGTGGTTCCAAATAAATTTTCAGAATGATTTCTCTACGTCTGGAAGGTATGATGGTGACAACTGATAGGGATTGCATTAAATCTGTACAACAATTTGGGGAGTATGAACATCTTCATGATGTTGGTTCTTCCTATCCAGGAGCATGGAATACATTTCCATTTTTTGAAATCCTCTATAATCTCTTTTCTTAGTTTCTTGGTGGAATTTTTGGGCTCTTCCAAGTAAAGTATCATATCATCTACAAAGAGTGATAATTTAACTTCTTCTTTACCTATTCTTATTCCCTTTATTTCTCCCTCTTTTCTAATGGCTGTTGCTAAGGATTCCAAGACTATATTGAATAGGAGGGGTCACAGAGGACATCCTTGTCTTGTACCTGATTTAAGAGTAAAAGATTTTAGTTTTTCCCCATTTAGGATTATATTAGCTTTTGGGTTATCATAGATGGCTTTTGTCAACTTAAGATAGACTCCATCTATTCCAATTTTCTGCAGCACTTTGAACATGTATGAGTGTTGGACTTTGTCAAAAGCTTTCTCTGCATCAATTGAGATGAGCATGTGGTTTTTAGATTTCACTCTATTAATATAGTGTATTACATTTACAGATTTTCTACATTGAACCATTCTTGCATCCCTGGGATGAATCCTACCTGGTCATGGTGTATGATCTTCTTGATGATTTGCTGTACTCTATTTGCTAGGATCTTATTCAGTATTTTTGCTTCTATACTCATAAGGGGGATTGCAGTGTAATTCTCCTTTTTGGTTGTGTCTTTCCCTGGTTTTGGAATCAGTATAATACTTGCCTCCAGTAATGATATTGGGAGGACTGCTTCCTTTTCAATTTCATTGAAGAGTTTGAGGAGTTTAGGGCTTATATCTTCTATAAATTTCTTGTAGAATTCAGCTGTGAAACCATTAGGACCTGGACTTTTCTTTATCGGTAGGCTTTTTATTACGTTTTATATTTCATTGGCTGTTATTGGTTTACTGAGTGTTGTTATATCTTCTTGGTTCAGTTTTGGTAATTTGTACCTTTGGAGGAATCTGTCCATTTCTTCTGTGAGCGTAAAGATTCTAGAAGTAACTATTGATAATCTTCTGAATTTCCAATGGATCTGTGGCTATTTCACCCTTTTCATTCCTATTGCATGTACTTGAATTTTTTCTTTCTTCTTTTTGATGAGGTTGGCTAGAGGTTTATCAATTTTATTTAGTCTTTCAAAGAACCAACTTTTTAATTTGTGGATTCTTTTTCACTGTTTTCTTCATCTCAATTGAATTAATTCCTGCTCAAATCTTAATGATTTCTTCTTGTCTTTGCGCCCTTGGTTTCATTTGCTCTTCTTTTTCCAGATGTTGCAGGTGCAACATTAGGGTATTTATTTTTTCTCGTTCTGTTTTCCTAATGTGTGTGTTCATAGCTATGATCTTCTCTCTAAGAACTGTTTTCATCACATCCCATAAATTCCAGTTAGTTGTGGTTGAATTTTCATTGAATTGTAGATATTGTTGAATTTCTTGTTGAATTTCTTCTGTGACCCATTGATCGCTCAGTAGGGTGTTGTTTAACTTCCATGAATTTAGTGGGTTTTTCTGGTTTCTTTTGTCATTTATTTCCAGTTTCATTGCACTGTGGTCAAATATTATACATGGGTTAATTTCTATTTTTCACATATACTTACACATGACCTCTGGACTAGTATGTGGTCTATTTTGGAAAATGACCTGTGTGCAGCTGAAAAAAATGTGTATTGAGATGTGGTTGGGTGGAACATTCTGCATATGTCTACCAGGTCCATCTGTTCCAAGCTCTGGTTCAGTTCTGCTAATTCCTTACTAATTTTTTGTCTGGTTGACCTCACTCTTTGATAAAAGGGTGTGTTAAGGTCTCCTGTTAAGATTGTGGTCTTAGATATTAAGTTTTTCATGTCCATTAATGTTTGTCTTACATAGTTAGGTGCTCCTGTGTTTGGTACTTAGATATTTTTATGAGCTTTTCCTCTTGCTCTTGAATGTTTCCCCTGATCAGTGTGTAGTGGCCTTCTTTGTGTCGTTTGATCTTTCTTGGTTTAAAGTTGAGACTGTCTGAGAACAGAGTCACTACTTCTGCTTTTTTCTGAAGTGCTGGGGCATGTAGTATTGTTTTCCATCCTTTGACTTTGAGCCTATGAATGTCCTTTTGAGTTAAGTGTGTTTCTTGTATACAGCATATTGTTGGATTTTGTTTCCTAACCCACTGTGCCAGTCTATTTCTCTTAATTGGAGAATTGAGCCCATTTACATTGATCGTTATAATTGAAATGTGTTGACTTATGTTTGTCATGGTATTTACCTGGTGTTGTATACTCCTTTGTGTCCTGTTTTAATTGTCTGTCCTGTTTAGTGGGTTCCTTCTGTTCTCATTTGTGGAGTTCTGTTCATTATGGTCTCTCTCTAAAACATCTTTCAGCAGCCTGTGAAGAGATGGCTTTGTCATCATGAAATTCTTTAGTTGTTCTTTGTTGTGGAAGTATTTCATTTCTCCATCAAACTTGAAAGAGATTTTTGCAGGGTATCATAGTCTGGGCTGGAATTTCTTTTTGTGCAGAACTTGAAGAACTCTGCTCCATGATCTCCTTGCCTTTGTTTTTTTCTTTTTTTTTTTTTTAAAGAATACAGAATATTGATATAAACAATAAGTGTTGGAAAGGATACAAGATTTCATCAAACATAGTAATAAGAATTCAGTAGTGGTTGCTGCATTATATGATGCTTACTTCAAAATATTTATTGAGATTATCAGATATAAACATGTGAGATTCATTTAAAGAAAAAACAATAACAAAGAAATTCAAAAGAGGAAAAAAACAGAGTAAAAGGATAATTTTAAGTATTAATTGCTCCTTGCAAGAGAGCAGCAGAAATTGACAATACACTTATCCAAACTATTCTGAGTATATAGCTAAATATATTTTCCCTTCTTTCATTGTCCTTTTCCTCATCCCAGTCTTTCTTTCCCATTGCCGTTCAAGCCAGCTATTCCCCTTTTAGTTATCTTTCAAAAACAACTGAAATCACCATACCACAGCGATATATGTGCACAATTTGTCATAGCTAAATCTTGGAAACAACCCAAATACCTATCAATTGAGAAATGGATAAAAAAGATACAGTACTTTTTCACAAAGGAGTATAATTCAGCTATAAAAAATAAGTTTGAGGCTTTTGTAGATGAATAGATATAGCTAGGCTATATTGGTATGTAAAATAAAGCAGATATACATGTGCAAACACTGTATTATCTCATTAGTGTGAGAAACTGAAAGAGTAATGAAAATCTGAAACATACATCATCTACTTTTATAATCACAAAGCAGTGTTCTATTTTGTCAAAGGGTTTATTCATTTATGTATTTTATGTATTTTGAACTATCCTTGTGTATCTGAGGAAAGCTAACTTACATGATGTTTTTCATAGTTTTCTGAGTTTTGCTTACAATTATCTTACTGAGAATTTTTTCATCTATGTTCATTAAGGGCTCATGGCTTTTTTTGGTTTTGCCTTCTTTTTGAATCCTTGTCCAATTTTGGTATCAAGGTAATTCTGGCGTCATGAAATTTTCATGAATTAAAATGCAGTACTCCTTCTATTTCAGTTGCACGAAAAGATGTATAGTCATTTGTTCTTACCTAAAATTCTGATAATATTAATCATGAATCCATCTCATTCAGGGACATTTTTAGTTGGCAGAATTTGTGTTATTGTATCAACTTATTTTTTGTTATTGTTCCTTTCAGAGTTTTTGTGTCTTATTGATTCAATTTGAATTAAGTCATGTGTTTCTAAGAATATATCCAGTAGGGTAGATATACAGCTACATTCTCTTAGTTCAGTGAGAAGAAAGATTTGTACTAATAGTGTTTAGACAAGTTATCATGTCTGCATCTTGTATTCTGAATAACTACTATGAAGACAATAATATGCAATGTATTAATTATTGTAACTGTCCTACTAACCTGCTTTGAAACTTTCTTGTTGCTATTTCTTTCTCATTAAAATTAATTTTAAAAAATTAAATAAAATAAATGAGAACATATCCATTTTTTTCTTTTTTGTGTGTGTAGTGTCTCACTGTGTAGCTCAGACTTGTAGTGATTCTCCTGTTTTCAGCCACCCTGTGTTACAGGCATGTGCCACCATGCCTTGACTCTACCTCTGGCTCAGGGCCTGGGGGTGGGGCCAGTGTAGCACGTGGATCAAACCCTGTACTCTGCACTTACCTAAGCAAGCACTTAGTCTGCTGAGCTATCTCACTGGCCCTATATCCACTTCTTTTAGATATTACAATTCATTGGACTATATATTTTTAAAAATAGTTTCTTGTAATACTCTCTTGTATGTTGAAATTTTACTTATTTATTTTGTAATTATGGTGATGCTTATTTTCCTTTTTTGATAAGTTTAGCTGAGTTTATTAATTTTATTTATCCTTTCAACAAATCAAACTCTTTGATTCATCAATACTTTGTATTTTTAATCTCAATTTTGTTAATTTCTATTCTACTCTTTAATTTTTTTTCCTTCTACTCGATTGGCATTTGATTTGTTCTTTTTTTCCTAAGACACTAAAATACACCATTTAACTATTTATATAGGGTCAGTCTGTTGTCTAACATTGGTACTCATAACTATGAACTGCTCTCTTGGAATTACTATCCTTGTTTCTCATGGACTATTAAATGTCATATTAGCAATGTAATTTAATTCTAGGAATTTTAGAATTTTTCACCTGATATTTTTATGACCCACTGCTTCCTTTATACCACTACTTTATCTTAGTCCATTAGTCTTTCAAGTGTACATATAATAGTTCATCTCCATGTGTTTGAGTAGTTTCTGAGATATCTTTTGCTATGGTGTCATAGCTTTGGTGCACTGTGATCTGATAGGAGTCAAGGGATTTTTTCCTTTCTTTCCTGCTCATTGAGGCATGCCTTATTGCTTAAAATATGGCCTATTTTATAGCAAGTTCCATAGGCTACTGAGAAGACTGTGTGTTCTGCTATTGTTAGATGAAATGTGTTGCAGATGTGTGTCAAATCCGGCCTTTTCTGTACTGTACGTTAATTCAGCCTTTTCTTTTCGATTTTTTTGAAGGATAACATATTTATGAGTGTAAGGTATTGAAGTCCCCAACTGTGTTTTTTGTTGTGTTCATGTCTGTCTGTGCTTTAGTGTCAGTTTTTGTTTTGCAGAATTGTGCCAGTAAATGGTGCAGGTATATTTACAATCATTATCTCTTCTTTTGAATTGTTCCCTTTAATAATATTTAGCGACCTCCTTTGATGCTTATGATCAGCTTTTGTTTGAAGACTACTCTGTAATTTATTATATGAATTAGTCCTGTCTGCCTGCAGGCTCCAGATGCTTGGACTATCATTTCCCACCTTCCTTCTGAGTGTGTATTTGTGTATGAGGTTTGTCTTATCTAGGCATGAATATAGTGTTTTTGGTTTTTGTCTAAAGTCACAGTCATTCTTTTTAGATCGGTTAGTCAAGACCATGTACTTTGAGTATTATTATTATTTAAAGTTATGTGCTGTTTCCTGTTATTATATTATTTATTCCAGAGTTTGCTTTTTATACTTTCCCGTTGTATTAAGTACTCTCTAAGTGAGATTTATTCTTCCCTTTTGGCTCTTGGTGAGTGCCTTGTTTCTGTTTGGGATTCCTTATTATTTTGTGCAGTGCTCTTCTGGTGATTGTGGCTATATTTAGTTTACCTTTATCATGGAAGATATTAATTTCCCTATCAATTTTGAAGGATAATTTTGAAGAATATAACAATTGAGTTGGCAATTACTCCCAAATTAGGGCTTGAAAAACTTCATTCTAATTTTCTGGCATTGGAGATATTTGTTGAGAAATCTATTGTAATTCTGGTAAATTTTTAAATATAGGTAACTTGGTACTTTTCTCTAGTAGTTTTTAGTAATCTTTCTTTCTAGAATTTTGACTACAATGTTCCATGGAAAGGTTATTCTAGGCATAAGCATTGGGAGTTCCAAATGCCTTTATGCAAGAATCTATTTCATCTCTAATTTAGGATATTTTCTGCTGTAATTATGATAAGTAAGTATCTTATACCATTTGGGTCAACCTCAACTCCTTTCTCAAGTCTGGTGATTCTTAAGTTTGCTCTTTTAGAGTTAAGAGATCTTGGATCATCTAGTGTGTGTTTCCATGAAAAGTCGATCTCCTCATCTTCCTTCTTCCTCTTCCTTGCAATGTGGACTCCAGTTATGGTGGAGCTCTGCTTAAGGTTGTCTTCCTGTTGTCTCCAGCTCAAGATCTCAGGGAATATGGCAGCTATAAAAGGGAGATTCCCCGCTGTCAGCATTGCAATGTCCTTTTTCCACTCCTGAGGCTTGCACAAGGCAGCTGTTCAGGTTCTCTGGATTTCTCTTATGCTTGCAGGTCCCACTATTCCCAGTGTTGGGGGTAGTGAAGTAATAGAAGCCCGACTCAGGACCCGTTGGACACTCTCTTACCACCTTAAATGTCAGCCTCTCCTGTCTCTGCTCCAGCCCCACGTATCTCTTCAGGTGGCACTTATCTCAGTGCCTGATGCAAGCTCTAATCTGGTGTTGGTGGGTAATTGAGCATGACTACTAGTTACAGTAGGCATGCAAGCTTGTGATCTGGCTAGCGTCCAGGATCAGTAGTACCCTTGCTTTCATTAACATATCAGGCTCTGGGTTCATGTCCCAGTGGGAATGTCCCCAGGTTGTGTCTGAACTGTAGACAGTGATAACTACAGCAAGAACTAAAATTCCTTCCACTTCCACAGTTTTTTTTTTTTTTAACCTCTGGAGTATGTTCAGCATTTTGAAAAGTAACAGTTTCTAGATATTCAGAACAAGCAACACAGAAGTAGAGTGGGCTGTTTCATTCTCGTTTCAGTTTTAGTGTATATTCCCACGCACCAATGCAATGAGTACTTTAGAATGATCCCAGGGTGCTCTTTCCTCTAAACTACCATGATGTCATCTCTGTAACTGAATTTGTGTTACAGACTTCTCTTGTTATATCATTTAATGTGGCCTTCCCTGGTCATATTTAAAATATCACATATAATTCCCCCCAAAAAATCTCTATTGCTTCTCACTTACCTTTGTCCATAGCTCTTACTGCATTTTAACACAATATGCAATCTATTTTTCTTTTATTTAATGGTGGTCTTCTATTATTATATTTCTAGATCTGAAAATTCACTGTTTAAAATCTGTTTTGCATGATTTTTGTACTCATAATACCTGAACAGTGTTCACAATTACCCAATAACTAGTTCTTGAATGAATAAATAAATAGATACAAATGAATGAATGGCTAGAAGACAGCTATAACATCTGCTCAGTAAGCTGTTACTTTCTTGGACAAAGTTCAAAGTCAATTTGTAAAGAACAATGATTCTTCAGTATGCATATCCTATTCCCTGAGATTTTGTGGACCGACTAAAGCTTGTATGAATCTAACTGTATCAATAAAAGTTTTACCCACTTTCTGATTCTTTCAGCCTAGCTACAATGTTCTCTCTTACCTATTTAATAATTCAGGAGCACATATAGAAGGGTTAAGAATTCTTGTTCATCACTATCTTCATTTGACAGTTTCTTCCTAAGAACAGGGTTCCTTGCAGCAGATGTGTAACTGCACAGTACTTGAATTACAGATCACTATTTTAAACATAAACATTTCACCTATACCTGGGTTTATAGGCTTCATATTCAAACCACAGAAAGAAAAGACTTCCCATTGAATCCATCACATAAAATTTTTAGTCTCAGTAAAACTCAATTTATAGAAGGTCAACAGCCACTTTTAGAAAATAACCTAATTTCTTTCTTCCACTAAAGAAAACAAATAGAAAACACAAGGCATTAGAACCACTTCAAAAGAAATCCTGCACAACTTTTTTTCAAATAATTCTATAGCTAACAAGGATTCCCAGGAGAATAATCATCTTGAAGTGGCATGCTCCTGAACAAGATAAGGACAAAAGTTCAGCATTCACTGAAACCATGTAGAGTTCACATTCTCCTTACTATTAAAAAATAGTGTTGGTTTTAAATAGAAAGGATTTCTTTCAGGACTTTAGAAATCCATCTCCACCAAATAAAAAGTATTATTTTTCTATTTTTTCTTCTCTTTTTTTCTTTCTTTTATGGTGGAACTGGGGACCAAACTCAGGCCCTTATGGGTGCCCAGCTAGCTTAGTCGGTAGAGCATGACACTCTTAAACTCAGGCCCTTGAGCTTGCCAGAGAAGCCCTTATGCTATGAAGCCATCTCCCAGCTCCATCTATTTTTCTTAAGGGGAAATAAATTTTGAATGAGTGACATATTAGCAACTCATAGTGTTCTTTTTTTAATTATTTTTTTTATATTTTTGGTACAGGGTCTGACTACTCAACTCAGACTAGCAGTGATCCTCCTATTCTCAGACTCCCCAGCACTGGGATTGCAAGGATGTGCCAACATGCACAATTTGTTGGCTGAATCAGCATGCCCAGGGAGGGGCTGGTGCAGCATACTATGCTGTGCCAGGGATTGAAACCCGGGATCCCTGAACTCGCCAAGTAGGCACTTAGACTGCTGAGCTATCTCACCAGCCTTGAGTGTTCTTCTGAAAAGAGATTCTGTTTTACATATAATAAGGATTAAAGTTGTTTGTTTGTGAAATGTATTTTGATATTTTGCAGAAAATAATGTTAAACTTACAAAGCTGAACATCATAAATGCAACTGTTAAAGCTACCTAGCCCGCTTTCTTGAGAAGATACAGAATAGGTAGAAGTATGCTATGAAGAAGTCTTTATATAACACAGATAAGAATGTGTGGCCTTAAATGTCGAAGACAAAAGCTGCTGGGAGATTTCAATCTTTACTTTTATCAACTGTTCTGTGTCTCTGAACTTTGGTACCCTATTATAGACAAATCAATGACTAATTTCATCCTTAATTTCTTCATGAACACCCACTAATTAAAGTTTGTAAATTCTGATATCAATAAGCTTATTACAAACTGAGCTAAACCAAATAAAAGAGGGCTTTTACCTTCTACCTTAGTACATTACAAATGATAATGTATATGTTGAAAAATTGATTTTTTAAGTCTGTTAGGAAAAATCTAAGGGAAATTATATATTTAAACTGATAACTAGAAAATGAACATGAATTAACCTAAAACATGAGCAGGAATTAATTAGATAAGCAGTATATGAATGAGCATTCCTCATGTTCCAAATACTGTGTGTAAAGTCCTTAGAGCGGGTAAGAATTTAATGTGATTGGACACATTGAATTAGAAAATATTGGAGTTAAAGTGCAATAAATGAGGGTATATTAGTTGAGTCTTTTTAAATCCTCAGTGTTCCAACAGTAAACATTATATCTCAATAACTAATCACAGTAAAAGCATATATCCTGCATCTGTACTAAGAGGGACAAGTGATCCTCAGTGTAACTCTACTCCAGGAGTCCTCAGGAATGCCAGTTCTTTCCATTAAAAGTCTTTGTCCTTTCAGTGTCTTCATCTTCTAAGTGAGAGAGTTAGAAAAAAAGGTTACAATTCTAAATGGATATTCTGCTTTATGCTTAGACAGATTGAACATCTACACAGCCGTTTTCAAAACAAGCAAAGACAGACAAAAGAAAACATCAAAGCAATGTCAGAAGTTGTTGACTTGAGCCTTTTATAGTTCAGCATATTAATATGGATTTAGTTTTTAATACTTTGTTTTCATACTTTTCTGCTCGACGGTTAAGACCTATATAACAAAAAATGTAACTTTTGTATCTGATAAAGTCAGTCAAATCCCCTCAGGATTTATCCTGAAACCCTGTACTGCAGTTTGTAGATCCTTTGTCAGTGTCAGCCATGTGGATGAATCATGGCCATTGCTTGACCAATTTGCTTTCTGTGAAAACCTGAGAGAATATGTTCTCTCCATGTGACTCTCCTTAGGCACACTCTACAATATCTATCACTTTCCTGTGTGGCCCCATAATCTCCTTGATAAGTAAATTTGGGACACAACTGAGTTACAGGATGTTCCAGGACAGGTTTTCTTATTCTTGAGTTTTCACTTACCTTCAAAGGGTAGGGCCAAAATATTGGCTGTCCTTGCAGCCCTTCTTTTCCTCTAATTTTTGGTCTGCAAATTTAAGTTGTTAACCCCAGAAGAGAAGCTTATTATTATTACCCTATAATAGACAGTTGGAAAAAGAACATTTTTTTCTTTTTTTTACAGAACCAAGGATTGAACTCAGGACCCTGCACTTGACAGGCAGGCACTTATTCTACTGAGCTATCTCCTCCATCTTACAGAAAACCCACTAATATTATGGACTACTTGACTATGTTGGAATATTTTTTATGAATTCACACACCTACAATATTTAAATGACAATGGAATACCCTTCTCTGCCAAAACTAAACAAAATAAGGGGATACAAATGAATGACCATTTTATATCTGTACATTCAAAATAGTTAGGATAGATATACAGCTACATTCTCTTAACTCAATGAATAGAAAGATTTGTTCTAATAGTGTTTGTGGATAGGATATAATGTCTGTATCTTGTACAATGTATAACCACAAAGACAACAATGTACAATGTATTAATTATTGCAACTGTCTGACTAACTGGTTTTGAAACTGTCTCATTGATATTTATTTCTCATAAAATTATTCTTTAAAAAAATTTCAGAGCTAAGAATGTGGAATTTTAGTCTAATCAGTTATCAAACTATCTCAAAGAAACTGAGAAGCCAATGCATGTTATAAGTCACTGTATGTGGTTGTCCAGAAGGCAGTTGGACAGACAGATACCCACCAGGGAGAGAATGATGTGGCCACTAAATTGAAGATTGTTATCATAAGAAGTTGCTGTTAATGGCCTAATGAGGACACCATAGAGCAAGAAAAACTGAAACTTTTCCAAAATGAAAGCTGATTCAAACTCATATTATTTCTTTTTTTATTTCTTATTTAATGCTGGTTGCAGAACAACTTAAACAATAATGAAAAAATCTTCCTCATTTAGACTAATGCCTACCATTATTCATACAATTGGCAGAACGGGAAGGAGGGCCTTGTTTTCCCACAGTCTGGGATGAACTGATAGAATGCATGTCACTTAACTGTACTTACTTCTTGAACTAATTTTGGAAAGAATACAAATAGCTCACATTTTTATTTCTAGAACTTTTTCTCTCATGTGTGAAAACATGTTAGTATATGAAATGAGTCAAAGGATAAGTTTCCATGAGTCACTGAAGAGTAAAGAATAGATATGCCATTTTCAATCTCTAGTAAGTGACAATTTTCATAAACATTTATAAAACATCAGTATCTGTACCAGAACACATGACATGATGAAAAGGCAATGCAATTTTCCTTTCATTAAAAGTTCCTGACTATGAGAATTTAAGTGGCTAATCTATAATCACCCTAAGGGATTTTGGGTGAGAGAAAGACGTTGGAGAAAAGATTTGCTAACATGAAAAATGTGTTTTGACTGTCAATATAGCATGCTTATATGCCCCAGCCTATAGCCCTATGATAATAAAAAAGCAACAGTGTTCAAGAAAGTATAAACCTGATCTTCACCTTTGTCATCACCAATGAATAGTAAAGAAGGGTACAGTAAGGAAGGGAAAACCTCAGGGGGATGCTAAAAAGCAAGGAAATTTTAGAAGATCTGTTTGGCTGAATGTTGGAAATCAGTTGCATATTAATATTAGTTTTGCTTATGTTTTTACCTAGCGTTGATTCTATCTGACATAGTTGCTCCACTAACTATGGGCACACTCGTTAAGACACAGAATTACAGGAACTCTACCTCTAAATTACCTTGCTTTAAGGCACTGTGGAAGTTGTACTGAAATAAAAGGTCTTTTAAATGCTGTCAATCTAGTTATTAAAGAATTTTATAAATGTGTGCATCTGTAGGGTTCAAATAGGCTTCAATGTTTTATCATGAACAGTCTTTGAGAGTCTGATAACTATAAGACTGTACTAAAAAATAACATGTCGTACATAAAATGACAAAAATTTTTAGTTCTTTTCTTGAGTTCTGAACTCAATTATGTAACAAAAATGTATGCTTTTGAGGGAGGATTTATTTTTCCACTTCTGTAACTTATAATTCTTTTCTTTTTTAATTTCTTGGTCTGTGTCTGCATCTACATTAAGGATTGTTAATTTCATTTTTATTGGCATGCATTTCTCTGTAATTCTTTACTTACAGGAGTGCTTACTGACAGCAATATGTTCCAGTACTAAATTCACATAGTTTTTTTTTAAATCTGGTTTTACATTTCCTTTTCAAAAATATAAGCATAGCATTACAGAGACTTTTTCAACTAGAGATGTATATTTTCCAAACTCCTATGTTTTTTGCTGCTCAGAGTTATATAGCCCCATTTCTCTAATGAACTATTAGAGCTCATTCTTTGAGCTGTTTTCACTGCACTTACCAAAAAGTTCTAGCATTATCTTTTTTCATTTAAGAACTTTTGTCTATTAATATGGCCCTATTTGGCATGACTTCAACTACTACAAAACCAATGACAAGCAAGGAGGAAGAAAGCAATGGAAAGTTGACCATGATTTAATATATGTTCACAGTCCAAACAGGGACAGATATATCAAAGCCAGTGGGTTCAGAATGAGCTGCACTGACAAAGAAAGCCATTAGGATTTTTCTCCTGATTTATTTTATAGTTTATCGTCACATTTCTACAGATTTTCTATACATTAGTCTTTTTTAATTTATTCCCTTCTATAAAGCTAGTGACAATGAGCAAATGCCCATATTTTATCCAATCACTTAGCCTGCAGTTCATAGGATTTTTGGAAAACACAATTATTTTATGACATGTACATAATGTGGAAGCCCACACTGAAATTTGATAGTTATGAAATTGACCCAAATCCATCCCATTATCATTGGAGTTTAAATATTTTCAATTATAGAGCCCTTACTAGATCTTTTTTTTTTCTTGAATTTTAAGACTATTTCACCTTTGAATAGGAGAAATACCAAGAGTGAAACATAAATGTACAACAAAAGAAACCATGTGCCAGATGTCCTAAAAAGTAAGTTAAAATAAATAAAAACTATCTTTCCAGAGAGGGCTCTGGGAAAAGTCCGTGAATACCAAGGAAGTAAATGAGCTAATTAAATTACCTTCAGCATAATAACTTTATCCCTGCATTTGTATTTCTCATGGCTTGTGTCTAGTTGTCCCCCTAGAGCCTCAGGCAGTGATGGGGTAGCAGGCTTCTAGGGTTTGTGATTAATTCATGATCCAACGCTGGGACTGCAGGTCTGAGTGCTGCTGGGATTGTGGGTGTGCATGCTGCACCTGGCCTGGTGCAGATAGCCTAAAGGCAATTAAGGAAGAAAGAGAGGCTTGCTCTCCTCTGTCACTGCTCCTCACTTTTTGCTCTTGCTGGTTTACTGTTTTCCACCACCATGAACTGCTGCCCTCTGCCATGTCCTTCTCTACTATGGAGCCAGCCCAGTATGGACTCAAGCCTTCACAAACTGTGAGCAAAATCAAGCTTTCCTCTCTTAATACTCAGGGTTAGGTATTTTGTCCTAGGAATGAGTGAAAAATAGCTGAGACAGAATTCATGAGGACCACATAAATAGTAGACAAAAGGTAATCATGAAAAGTAAATGAGGGAAGGCCAAGCAATTATGTCTACCTCCTATTGCATGCGATTATATTATATATTTATAGTGAGAATGGATAGTATTGCTTCTAAATTGACTCCATTATGGACAAAGAAATAATAAAAATGCATTCTATACTAAGCAGGTCTGGTTTTCTTGGGAAGCATATAATTTGTAGTGCGCTTATGCAGTTCCTTTTACCAGGATGTATTCAGCCCTTATAATACCCCCCTAACTTTTCTGTATTTGAGGCAAGACTCGTGTTATAAGAATCTTCAATAGGCAGCAAACTCTACAGGTTATATAACAGAATGTAAGTCCTGATGCTCAAAATTATCTTCTAACTTTTTCAATGCCTGGTGTTTCACAGTGATTCGTTTTGTGGGCTAAACTCATTTTCTTTTAATGTTGTGCCTTTAATTCAGATTTAGTTGCTTCAGAGAAAATACATTATCCAATTAGCAAACGTTGATTAGCAGGGATTTTTTTATAAGCTATTCGATTTTTAGTAGGTACATTAGGTCTCTTAATTAGGAAGAGATTTAGAAACTTAGGACACATGGGCACTACTCAAAGAAAATTGGCACAGCTGGTATGCTAAAATACTTTGCCACAAATCCAGAAGAGAAAATCAAGAAGTATGCAATAGCATTCACAAAGGAACTGGACCATGCAAAGGTAAATGAAGAGGACATAGAAACAACAAATACTCAATTTCAATATTGCCAAAGGGCAGTATATTTTCTCAGAACACTCTATGTTTATCCCTGTTTTAATTACTTCTAACTCCCTTTTCTCTTAGAAGAGTCCTAATTTGGTTCATAAATTTTATGTTTAACCTATAAAAGCTTATCCCTTCTAGATTGATGGATGTTTATACAGTGAAATAAAAAGGCTTGAAGAGGTAACATTTTCCTCATAGGTAAAAAGGAAATGTCACACCCAGACTGCTGAGGATATTGGATGCCCACTCAGGGACAAGAAAGTTATCGCAGGTGTGCAGTCTGTGGTTTAGAAGATATTTTTTTCCCTCTCTCTGCTCTGTAAATGCAGAAATTTTCTTCAAAGTCATGAGTTTGCTCTCACGTAAAGGAGTGCATATGTATATCTGATTATAACATGTACTTGTCCTCCCAGATTAGCTATAACTTCTCCATCTTTTCCTAAAACCAATCTTTTAATGTACTAGTCCCTCAGAGACTGTGTTCTTTGTTCCTTATTAAATCAACTATCTTCATAAACTCATAGCTTTAAGCCTATGATTATCTATCATATTTATATCTTTGGCCCCAGTTTTACCCTTGGAATAGCCAATCGTACACCTCAGTGTTTGACATTAATATTTAGTTTTTCCACAAATATCTTTAACTAGAGATCTTGATCTTCACCTATCATAATTTTAGTAATTTTTTTTAAAAAAAGAGGCATTTTTCCTTCTTTTTCTCTTTCTTCCCCTTGATAAATAATCCATTGATATGTCTCATCAGATCTACCCCCCAAATATACTGATCTCTGAAAGTCTATTTTCCTATTCCATTTTATGTTTCAATCTAATAATCACTCGTTATCTAAAAGACAGCAGCAGGCTTCTAGCAAGTCTCTCTGTTTTCAATTCTATATTTCAATGCAGTCCCCACACATTGGCCAAAGGCATCTGAAAACATAAACCAATCATTTCACCATTCAGCCTTGCAGGAGCTATGGACTGCCTGCTTCTCCTTACTATCACATGCAATGTTGTTTGACATAGCCTAGCTCATGCCACTAACCCTGTCTGATGCCACTTTTCTTTCTACTCCTCGTTGGTCACCCTCTTTGCTCTTCCTTTTATGTCCATTTTAGGTCCTCTGCCCATGCTCATCTTTCTGCTGCAGTACTCTGCCATCTCAATGCACTGCACAATTCTTTTGTCCTCCTTCTTTATGGTTTGGTTTAAATTTCACCTTGTTGGAGATAATGCTCTCAGTCCTTTTGTTCTATAAAATATCACAATATAATTATTTCATGTATTTCTTGTTTGATTAATGTACTGTTTTTCCAAACATAAACTTCAGGACCTCTGTGCTCTAAACCACATGACCTCAGAGCCTGTAACATTGCAAGCACTAAGTGAATATTTGATAAGTGTTTTTTATTGGGGGGTTGTTTGTTTTGCATTTTAAGGAAGGGTCTACAGGGTGTTCAGGGTCTCACCACTTGTTCAGAATCATAGTGATCCACCTGTTTACAGCCTCCCAAGTGCTGGGATTACAAGTGTGGGCCACCACACTCTTTCCCAATTGCTGGCTCAGCATGCCCCAGGGGCAGGACCTGCACAGAAAACCCAGGAATTGCACTCCCAGCCCCTACGCCTGCTTGCAGGTGCTTCAATCCACTGAGCTAGTTGGCTGGCGAAAAAGTGAATATAAGAATGAATCAATTAATATTTTATAAGTAAAAGAATCTAAGGAAAAACAAATGAAAGTGGTTTGTCTCTCATTTGAACAAAAGTTGATAAAGCTTTCTTTTTCCAAACCAGACATTTTCATCAGTACTTATGGAAGAAAAAGAGCTGTGAAGAGGTGTGTTTTCCCTATATATCTCAAAACACCTCCCTACAGGGTTGTTTCTGGAACATATGAGTTTCTTACTGATAGACAACAAACTAGCCCCACTTTTGACTGTGCAGAGAACACTTTACTGACTTAAAGTGGATATCTGGTTTTTATTTGATGGACATTCTTGCATATACAGGCTCAGTCCCACTCTTCCAAGTCGAGCATCCAATTAGAATGCATGGGGGAAGTTCACACCTTGGTATCTGCCTACATAGCTATCTATTTATGTAGCAAAAGCTGTCAACATGACAAGAAAAGATAGATTTTTTTTCTCCACTATGTTCAGGAAGTGTACTAACAATATTAACAACAGAAATGCGAATAAAATGATCCACACTTTTTTTTTATTTATTTCAACCAATGTGAAGATGATGACCCATTTAAATTGCTCCAAGTACTACAATGTACATATCCCCTGACTTATAAGCTTAATTTTGTAACTCTTGGTACCTTTCTGTTTCCTTGTCTCCCACATAAAATAGTATTCCTAATGAAGAAACACCAAATGTTATACACATATGCACTCATTCACACACACACAAAACACACAGAGACACTCACACAAAAAAAAAATTACACTCACATGCACAGTGACTTTACTAGTTGACCAAAACAATGTAACCTGATACTGTATATTGTGATTCTCTGATTATGTTTCACTTCATGGATATTTTCTTCTTTATCCTAATTAGAAAACCAGTCACCCTAAAGCTTAATGTTTTGTGTGCAAATCCTAAAAGCTAATAGAACCTCCTTCTCATAAAATAGACTTTTATAAAATGAGGGGACTGTGATTTCACCAGGCTGTATAATCCAATGGGACCAGCTGGGTGTATGCAGCTACTTTTTAGCCTAAATGTTGATCCAGAGGCACATGAATGGAAGAGTGATGTACCTTCATCTGCGTAATGGCAGAGCAACTGAATCTAATAATTTTTCTACTCAACAAGTAGAATATTACAGGGCACACAGCACTGAGTGCGCCCAAACTACTCTTAACTACTCACGGACAGATTATACACATTTGCCAACTCTGCTGAGTGACTGTCCTTCATTAGACCCCAGGCAGCTAGCAGGAGAAACTCCCAAGACCCTTGCTGTTCACAGAGCGCAGGGTTCCTCTCTGAAAGGCTCTTCATTTATACCCTTTTGGACACAAAAGTGGAGGAAAGAGGTCATTTTGTACCTGAACTACGTGTCTGTTTTGGGATGTTTGTTTGGTCTAGGCTGGCAAAGATTTTACTAACACAGCTCTCTCAAACCCATGCATCTAGAGCATAGCGCTCTAAGTATTTGTCTTACCTATGTGCCAATCTCCACACTCATAGTTGTAGTCAAGACATTACTCTTTCTATAGACCTAATTATGGATACTGTGGCCTCACTGGACTTGTGTGGGACCATGGGTTTTCTGAGAGATGTTTTTTCCTGCTAAAAGGATAACAAATATCTAAATCTCTTAGCAAAGGCCATTGCAACCATACTCTTGGTTTGTTCACTTGTTTGCTTGTCTATAACAGGCCATACCATAATGGCTATACTTTGGATTTGTTGAGAAATAGTTTCATTTACATCACTGCAGCTTATGAGTTTTTTGTATTTCCACTAAATTTTGTGTGTAAGCAACTTACTGCTCCTTCAGACTTACTTTTGTTAAGTATCTTTATCAATGCGGTTCATTGCAGTCAGCTCACATTTTCAATGTTCACATAGTGGCACAGAGACCGAAGCTGTTAAATCATTCAATCTACTGTCTTTCAAGGTACGAAGAAGCCCAATTTTATTAAACACTTGGCCACTCCATAACATAGCACATCACTTTCTGTGTCCACTTGGAAACCTACCCAACTCAAAACCTGTTCTCAAATCAAATACCCCATGTTCCATGTTAGAGTAATTTGAACACCTTAGTTTAAGGTGGTTATTTACCAAGCTATATGTTAGATTGATTATCCTATATTATATAATAGATTATAAGAAATATATCAGCTTACCTGGAATTGCTGCCACAATGTACCATGAGAACTTGTAGTCAAAATGTTGCCTAGGGTTGAGCTCTCATCTACAAATTCAAATAAGGAGAAGCCTTTTGCTTTCTTATATGGGTGTTGGGTGCAATCATTTGCTGGAACTATAAGATTTATAGCACCTTGTTCTTAAAAAAAAAAAACCCACCCAAATAGGCACTGTTGTCTTAGGTGATTACATAAATTTAATCACTTAGATACCAAATCCTTTGCCATACATAGTGAGAAGTATGTCACAGGCCTTGGTCATGCATGAGCATGGAGAATCATACAAAATATGAAAATCAGAATGCAAGGACCATGATGGGCCATCTGTTGTCACCACAAATGCTTGTTTCTAATGGTGGCAATTACATACCCAGAAAATTCAAAGCTGTGCATGTGGCCCTGTGCTCAGCTAAATACACAACGCAGTGTACATGACATCTGCACATCAGGGGAACTTGTATGTAATTGGGAGAGAGAAGTTAAAGCCATTATTCTTATAAAACTGTGCCACCCAGATAGAGACCTTAAGACATTTGTCAGAAGCTCTCACTATTGACAGTCATTACAGCCCTTCAGACTGTTGTGGAAATACTAATTTATCCCTCTAGGCTTCAGTTGTTTTCTTTTTAATGTATTTAATACAGGGTCTACAAGGTCTTGCTCGCCGATCAGACTCATCATGATCCTCCTGTTTTCAGCCTCCCAAGCTCTGAGATTATAGATGCACACCACCATGCCCAGTCTCAGTTGCATTTCCGCATATGCCCCAGGGCAGGACTGGCATGGCAGGTGGGGGACTGGACCCTTGGCCCCTGGATCTGCCTTAGCAGGTGCTTTAATCTGCTGATCTATCTGTCTGGTCCCTCAGTTTTATTATATGAGCCATATGGTAAAAAATAACTGTCTCCATGGGTGCCTATGAGTACTAGGTTCATTAAATTTTGTGGTGTCTACAAAGGATTTAAAGTATTGCTGAGAATGTGACAAGCACTGTATAAGTTAATATAACTGGGAGAGTACTGAACATTTACTGATAATAGTAAGCCAGGCTAACAGCACAAAACTCCAAGCCTTGGGATGGAAAACAACTAAGAGCAATGCCCCCAAGGAGTAGGGGCTGGATAGTGCAGAAAGAGATAAGACAGAGTCATAATAGGGTAGGAGGAGTGAACAATTGAGCAGGCTCTAAAGGAGCTATGCAAATAGCTGATTTTACATGAGGAGAATAGGGTAGGACTCTCTTCTATATATATATTTTTTTACTTACCTATTTTTTTATAACTGACCCATTTAAGTATGTAAAAGCAGTACAACACATCAATTTTCCCTTACACCTATAGTTCAGTTATGTCCGCACATCCTGAAACCAAGTAGTCCCCTACCCAGAAGCAGGGGGTTGCAAGGAAACACTGAAGACACACGAAAGTGAACCAAGTCATCATACAACCCAAGTCTTCCATTCGATCATACTCCAGAGCTCTTCTTTTCAATTTAAAATGTTTTACAGAGTTTTTCAGAATAATTTCATCCCAGACACTGGGTTTCTTCAGTGATACACAGCTCGGTAAACTTTGTATTTCTGTCCAATAGGAATAAAAAGTAATTCTTTTGTCTTTTTGGGGGGTGGGGGTGGAGGCAATGAAAAGATATAAAACTATCATTTTCTGGTAAAACTTGAGGAAAAGTAGAGGAAAGAAAACATTTGAGCTGTACTGGGTGTTGGTTTCCTCTTGTCTCTCTGAGGGTGAACTTCCAAAAGTTAAATCCTTCAGTCACATTTACGTCACTTAAATTTTGTTTTATTTTATTTTCAAGAGTTAAAAAAAAGCAAAAACAAATGGCAGAAATGGGGAGAAATACAACAATACATATGTTACAGATTTTCAAAACAAGAATAGCAAATTAACAATGGTTGCTATATTACTACTTTACATAGTAACAGGGAAAGAAACTGAAGATAAGGACTGGATAACAAAGATGAGGGCAAGGAGAAAAGAGAGGAGGAAAGGAAGGGAGAAAATCACGAAAGTATATGTACTTGTGAGATGGCTGAGACGGTTGTACTACTAATTTCCATCAGTATTTTGAAAACAGCAGTGAAGATAGCTCAGCAGACTAAGATCCTGCTTAGGCAAGCTCAAGAACCGGGGTTCGGTCCCCAGCACCACATGCTGCTCCAGCCCTGCCCCCAGAGCATGCTGAGAAGGGACTGGGTGTGATGGTGCACGCCTGTAATCCCAGCTCTGTGGAGGCTGAAAACAGGAGGATCATTAGAAGTCTGAGCTGTGTAGTGAGACCCTGTACCAAATATATAAAATTTTAAAAAAAGAATGAAAGAAAATAGCAGTGAATGTTTGGAATTTTCACTTTGACTAACTCTGTATGCTGATATCTGTGCTCTAAGCAACTGCACTGAGGACAGCAAAGTATAATACAGGGCAGGACTTTCTGAGGAGATGGCATTTGAGTTGTTTAGAAGGACATTGCCTGGAGAGTAAGTGGTATTCCAGTGCAGAAATTATATATTCATACACAAGAAAGAACCATCTTCCAAAGGTCATTTTTCCCAAAGAGATGTATAAACTTTCCACAAAGGCATTTGACCCATAAATAAAGGAAACGACATGTTCAAAGTTAGAAATATAATCAATATCAATTACCAGAAGATTTAAATTGGGTGGCTTAGTCTCACAACAAAATAAGTATGTAGTCCACTTCTGGGGATATGGTTCAGGACACCAGGAAAACCATTTTTAAGTGGCCATGCAGACCCTGCATAGTGCTAGTGATACAGGGAAGTAAAACTCCCAACCTGACCTTGATGAGTTCGTGTTCTCTAAAACCGAAAAATTAATTTTAGGAACAAATGGAGCTTGAAGAAAAAACTTTATTGGATAGAAAAGCTTCTGTTGGAGAGGGACAGAAGGAGAGCCCGAGCAGGTTGCCCCAGAAGCTGCCTCTTTCTGGGTATTTTTATAGGGCAAGACCATGTGGGGCTAAGGTAGAGAAGGGGTCTCGCTTAGGTGGATGTGGGGTGGGACAAAACCATAATCAACCAATGGGATTACAAGCACCATAGTTCAGGTAAAGTTGATTAGGCCCAGGACCAAATGGGGAAGGAAGTCACACAGTAAAGGGGCATGTAGTAAGCGGGCATGAATAGGGGACAGGGTCTCTTCCCCTTGGGGTTGGACTAGTAACTCACTTGGGTCTTTTCAGGTGATCGCTACCTATTTAGAATATCAATCTCTGGTGTTACTCTTTGAGCTTCTGTTTGGCCTTTAGGTCTGGTTCACAGCAGGAGCCTCCGTGCCTCCCCAGGGTTGCAGATATCTTGTTTCCTGTTATTATTTCTTTCGAGGGCCTGGCCCTAACTGACTGCCTAAAACATATTTCTATCTAACTGTGCTGCCTGCAAGACTAGGGGCTGCCAGTGATACTAGCACAAAGTAATGACAGTCTTACCTTCTGTTCCTTGGTGCCAGAACTTACTTTTTGAGTCACCATCATTAGCATACAGGCTAGGATTCTCATGTTATAAGGTTCCCAGGACAGAGAGGAGCTGGAAGAGAAAGGCAAATGAAATAAAATGATGCTTTCTAGTACCAACAGGATCTTGTCATCCAAGATGGGCACCCATCTCTGGCTTTTGCCAAACACCTCAGCTGTAGCATAACTTAGGGGGTAAGGTGAGGAGACTTAGTATGTAGCTTTCCACAAGATAAAAGAAAGACAGGAGAGACAGATAGACAGGGATAGAGACAGAAACAGAGAGACAAAGAGAAACAGAGAGATAAAGAGACAGAGACACAGAGAGACAGACACACAGAGAGAATGGGTTTGATTGATACTGACATCTCTCATCATATACCATTCTACTAATTTGGAAAGAGTCACATAATATTTTGACTTTATGATTTTTGTTCAGCACACCACTAGCATACAGTGACCTATATTTGTTTATCACATTTTCTTCCACTTAATCTTTCCAGTCTGGGCACCAGCAAGACTAGACTTCCTTCTGTCTCTTGGACATGTGGATTCTCTTTTACTTTAGGATCTGTATCTTTCTTTTCCTTCTGCCTGATCCTTTATTTTTTCTTCTTCTACCTTTCCTTAGGTAAGTCCCTGTCCGTCGCCACCCCCGTCCCGCGGAAGAAGACGCTCAGACACTCAGCAACCGGGTTCAGCAAGCCTTTATCGAGTGTGATGCAAGCCTCTACATGCGTCCGCTATCCGCAGCTCCTATCGTGCAAGCATGTCTAATTTCCTTGTACAGCAATCTTTATAATGTTTATAACCCAATCAGAGAGCACTACGTGGATACAAATGATAGGCCCTGAGGAAGGCAGTGGCAGAGTATACCCAAACAAGGTAGTGTTAGGTTCAACAGCAAGAATCAGGAAACAGGGTATGGGCGCCATCTTAGAAGCACGAAGGGCGGGGGGGGAGAACGGACGGCGCCACCCTGATCTGGCTCCCGACAAGTCCCTCCCATTCAGCCAATCTCAATTTAAACATCACATCTTCAAGAGATTCTTACAAATATCCAGGTCGAGATTATTACTCATGCTGTAGCTTGGACCACTGAATGCCTAGTACATTTTTAATTATACTCCACGTCTGTCTTTTTCTCTGGATTGTAAGATGTATCTGTGCAGGAATTCTGTTTCCTGCAGAGCTGTCAGAATGGCCAGCCAGTAATACAATCTCCTTTAACTGTTCACTCAAAGGAATAGTAGGTTTGTGAGAATTCCTGTGTGTTTTGAGCTAGCCTTAAGAGATGTGTTATGCAATAATGAAAATAATTCAAAGTAATTTGTTTTCTTGATTTTATAGAAATTTAGGGGGAGAAAGACAAGAAAAAATTAAGGTTTCTTGAAAAACAAATAGTAATATTCAATTATTTGTCTAATCTTGCATAACTGTATGTATTAATCTAAACAACAGTTTTGACAATTGAATAGGTAATAGAATGACCATTGTTAATTAGCTATTCTTATTTTGAAAATCTGTAACATCTGTATTGCTGCATGTTACCCTGTTTCTGTCTTTGTTTCTATTTATTTTTCCTTTTGTTTTTATTCTTCAAAATATAATAACAATAATAATAATTTTTTATGTATGTATTTGGTACAGGGTCTCATTACACAGCTTGGACTTGTAGTGATCCTTCTGTTTGCAGCCTTGACAGTACTGGGATTACAAGTGTGTGCCACCATATTTGTTCTGAAGTTTAGATGTTTTTAAACAAATTGATTGTTTATAGGAGTCACTGAGTGGAGCATGTTCATATGAGACCACATTGTCAAGGGTCACTTGAGTACTGACATTCTAATTGTACCTTCTGTCATTGTTAAAGTATCAGCAATGAAAATTTAACTTTCAGAATTTATTTCATCATTTTCAAATTCAGTATCTTTGTCTAAATGTAATTTTGCATAACCTATTCCAATCTAATAATTTATTGACTTATTTTCTGCTCATCAGTCACAGTTCATCTGTTCTATATGCAATATTTATTTTCTGAGTATTTTAACAAATAATATTTTAATGAGAAAAAATGCACTTACTGGCCTTAGAATTGCCATATTAGGTATCCAAAAATGTACTCATAATTTCAGGAAAAAATTAAATCACTTGTAACCTCCAACAAGAAATATCAATATCTTGTTAGCTTTGTTATCTAAGAATTTTGTGTTACCTTTATAATATATCTAACACATAATAGCAAAATAAAGATAAAATTTAGAATCATTCTTCTTATTTGAAAACAGAAAATGAATGGCTTTTGCTGTTAATTAAGATCTTTTCTTGGGTCCTGAGAGATGGCTCAGTGGAATAAGTGCTTCCTGGCAAGTGCAAGGGCTTGAGTTCAATCCCTCGTCTGCCAAAAAGAAGAATCTTTTCTTGCTGTTTAAATTCTGCCTTTTATTAATTTGTTAGGTTCTGTTTTATTATGACTTCCTCTGCCTTTAAAAATTAAAAATGGTTAGAATAATATTTCATGGAATTATTTTTCCCTGATGGAGAAATCTGCTTTGTGACTCTATTCTACTTTTCAGATACAAAATATCCTTTATATCTTCATTGCAACAGATGTTGGCTTTGTTGTAATGCAATTAAACATGAAACAATTAAATGATGCATAAAGAACACCAATGTCAGATTAGACTTTCGAACTCATTAGCCGACAGCACAGCGATTTGCCCAAGAGAGAATATTTTTAAAGAAGTAGTCAATGTACTTTTATTTCCTACGTCTCTTTTAGAAACAAACAGGATAATGCTTTATTTGCTTCAGTAATCATGTTTCCAGAAATGAAAGCAAAAGGATCCCTTCAATGCCAAGTTATGGTCAAATTCATTTACTAAATTTAGAAGAATGTCCACACTGATGGCACATCCGGCTGTGAAAACTAGTCAAGTGGTAAAGAAAACCATATAATTACGCTTATTTCTGCTTGGCCTGTACACGGGGGAACAGTGGGACGTAATCATCAGTCTCAAACACCTGGGGATGCACTTCCACAGGTAAACAGCATCTTTGCATTCTCTCTAAGATTGTATCAAGTAAAGGAGAAAACTGAAAGGAAAAAAGTAATCAAGATTAAATAAGAATATGACACTTCAGAACTTAGAATGTGAGATTTCTTTTCGTGGCAATATCTCCCTTGGGAGATATTATTGTCTTTTTCCCCCTACATATCAAGTTTCCATTAAAATGAGGATAAAAGAATCCAACTTGAATTGCATCTGCATTTATCTAAACTAAAATTCTGATTTCCCAAGTAGCTACTGAGCATCATTGCTTGCACTGATTAGAGCGCCTTCCCACAGGCTAATAGGAGGTGTGACTGAAAAATACCATGTGTTTAAGTTTTTTGAAAAAAAAATTACAAAACAGAAATATTACCATATATCCCCTTGAAACGTTGTCTCGAATTTACGTACGCCATCGTTCTTGCCACTTTCTGAAGCAGGTCAGGAGCTCCTTCTTCATCAATAGGCTTAGTTGCACCGCCATGGCTGCCTCATAGTCCTACGCTGATTCAAAACCTTTGCCTTTTTTGATCATTTTGACTTTGGGGAAGAACCAGGAGTCATGTGGTGCCAGGTCTAGCACATGAAGTGGCTGAGAATATGCCCTGAATTTTTACGAGCCTGCCTTTAGTGGTCAGGAGCAGCGTCCACCGTCTTCCTGATCACAGTTCATGAAAATACTCACAAATTAAGAACTTTCAGAATTGCTTCAGAAAGTAGCAGAAACATTTGTCGTGTATGCAGCATCTGAAATGACGGGTTAAGGAGTCCCATTCTCAAAAGTGTCTTCTTTTCCTCGTACATTTCAGGTCTTCATACTGATGGTTAGAAAACGATTTAAGTTTAGAGTGTTTGCTCTCACTGTGTATCTCAGAATGGCATGTAAATTATTAAGATACATCATGGAGATATCAAATTAGTCGCGAGCCACAATTTTTACTGTGGAAATTTTCTAAGATAGCTACATTACCCTCAATATTTCTCTCATTGAGTAATTGGTTATTCAGTGTCTTCATGAATATTCATCTTGTGGTCTCTTTAGGCTTTAGTTTGTCATTTGAATAGCGCATCTCTTATAGTTTATTTCCTTATGAGAATGAGAAAAATAGAGAAAATAAAATTAATGATGCAGAAGAGGAGACAAATTTTATGGAGCATGTCTTTAGTTTTCATAGAGAACGAAAGGGGCTAGCTCTCAATATAAAGATGAAATAAATCATAGTAACAGAGGAGGAAGTGCAGCAAGAGTGGACACATGCAGAGAAGTGTTAGATGTTTGTGGAAATCTATCAAAGTTCTTTGCCAATTGCTTCTATTTTCTTTTCTTTTTTTTTATTTTAAAGAGGAAACAAAAACTAGAACAATGAGTTGGGGGAAAGCTCGATGGTCTAAGCGCCTTCCTGGCAAGTGCAAGGATCCCGGTTCAATCTCTGCTACCACATGCTTTGCAAACCCTGGATCCCCCTGTGCATACTGCCAGCCACCCAAACCGGAGGTGGCGGCGCACTCCTGTAATCTCGGTGCTGGGGAGCCTGAGACAGGAGGATCAGTACGAGCCCAAACCTCATCACAGCGCCCTGTGCCAAATGAATAAATAAGATGTAAAAAACTGGTACAAAGAGGGAGCAATAATAAAGTTCATCCACTGACCAAGAAAGTAGTGAAGTTGTGGGAAAGCAGTAGTTAAATTAGACTGCAAAAGAGATGTTGGAAATCAGAGATAAAAAGTAAAACACCTACCTAAAAGACTAAGCAAGAGAATGAACTATGGATGCCTACATATAGTCTTATATGTATTTTCCAGTCACATTGACCATTATGCAAACAGGCATTGAGACTTAGGTTTTATAAAGAATGGTGTAACCAGACAAGCACCAGTGTAGTTGCAAAGCTCAATAGCCTTAATGTGCACATCACTATAGAACGCTCAGTGCAAACTAGCTCCTGTACGGTTTTCTTTAATCTCTCCTTTCTTGCTAGAACTCTGAAAACAGAACATGCATTTTCCTCATCTGCTTAACCTTAGAATCCAGTGCAGAGTTTTGCAGTGCATTATTTGTTAATTTGGTGAATAATGCAATAATCTCCCTTCTCATTCATGGTATGTTTATGGGGAACAGTAATCGGTATTGCATTCAGATCTTTATTATACCATCTCAATATCACCTTGTACTTTTCGTTTGTTTTGTAGGGCTTGTGATTAAACTCCAGGCTTTGCACATTGAGTAAGCTAATGAGAACTGAGCTCCAAACAGCACCAAAATCGCATTGTAAAAGAAAGACTCCAAATCCATTATAATCACATTTCAGAAAACAGGAGAATTCATAGAAGCATGTCCTCCAAAAGTCCTAAATAACTTCTGCTTTTGTGTTATTAGACCACTTGGCTGCTTTGAACAGCAATGGATGCTAGGAAAACGGATTTTTAGTTGAGCATTGAGCATTAAGTCAGAAACTGTGTAGGGTCAAAATTTGATCCTTCCTGAAAGCTGGTAAGTTATATTTCCTACGTTTTATATAAAAAATACTGGCAGGAGCCACAGATTTTCAGATAAGCTTGTGACACAGGACTTGATCATTTCCACACACCCAATCCTCACAGGACAGCATAACAGAGGACCAAACAGATCAGCATACCTCGTGCCACTGCATCTCAGAGACACCAAAATGTTCAGACGCAGAGTTTACGTGTAAAACCCTGGCATAAGGGCCACCCCATTTCTCCAGAGGGAAAGGCCTTCTTCTCTAGAGTGTAGATAAATATTTACTGGGAAGAGGACAGCTGAATTAAATCCCTGTGATTCTTAGCCTGGAAGGTTGGTGATTGCCACTGGGGAGCTCCATCTCTCAGTATCTTTGAAATATGAACGACTGCCAGCTTTCAAGGCACATTAGCTGCTCAGTCATCCTTTGACAAACCCTTTCCGTAAGTGCTTGATGCTCAGAAGGCTCAAACCACACATAAATGTGAAAACATCCATGAAGAATGATTGCCCCATAGTTACACATAAACACACAGATGAGAGTTCTGTCATTAAGGTGGTGACAAGAATGGAGATTTTGGTAAAAGCAATGTAATGCTGTGGGTTATAGCTAGAGTTTGAGTTTAAGTTTTAGTGGTTCATATTTCCCATTATTATTAGTCTTTCTGAATTTTACTATCTAAAAAGTGTTACTCTTCATGAAGCACTTTTAAATAAACCACCCAAGTTTTCATGACTTCAGTGTCAACACTGATATAATGAAAAGATTTAATAGCACGACAACTAAAATTGCTTCCAATTTTAGTAAATTATATTTTAAGTGATTCATATAGCATACACATGTATTTTTAACATGCTTTTCCTTTGGAGAAATAGATGGGAGAATGCCAACCAATAAATAAATATTTTTAAATGCATAGGCATGATTCTCATTGTTGTGCCTGCTTTCAATTTGAAACGTATCTTGATTTTATGAACTGATTTTTTCTTTATTAGAAAATCAATCTTAACCATCTGAAAGACTGGCTTTGCTATTCATCCCACTCCATTTCCTGTGGACGTCAGATACACGTGTGATGGTCTCAATGTGTTCTATTTGTCTCCTATTAAATTTTCTTGAAATTTATTCTTGTTTTCTATTTAATGTTTCAGTTGATTTTTTCTGACCTATTTTCTACTTGACTAAAACTTCATCCAGTTATTTTAAAGTTGTTATATTTCTGACATATTTGGTTATTAAATTTCTAAAAATACCATGGTGTATATTTTTTATAAGTAGCTTTGGCTATGTACATCTATATGTCAATTCTTAATACTTATTTTGTTATCTTCATCTCATGCTCTGAAATGTCTGGTAACTTTATAGTGTGCTAGGCATTTCATATAAAATTATAGAGAATTCAAGTGATAATATTTTCCTTAAAATATGATTTATCATTGCTGTAAAGATAAGAGATCGTTTCAAATCAAAATGATTTAAAAATTGGCCTTTAGTCTTTGTGAGATCCAGTTAATATTTAGTTTGTCATTAATTAAGTATTCAAAGTCTCAAGTGAAAATTTTGGATACCTGTAAGTTTCTATTTTCTGTAGTGACTATGTGTGATTTTTACCTCTGTATACTTCGTGAGACTTCAGGAAGATTCTCAGTTTCTCAGTTGTTCAAGTTTTATTCTGCTTAGCTCCTTGATGCTTTCTTTGCTCTGAAGTCAGAAAAAGCCTCACTAGAAAAAGTAGCGCCAAATGTGAAGTTCTCTTTATATGCCTGCTGTCTAGAAATATTTTTCCTGTCTCAGTCCTGGCTACATTGTTACACCTACAAATGTTTCCCTTTAAGAATGTTGGAAACATTGCTAATATGCTTAGACCTTTAGTTGCTTGTCTCTTCTCCTTCTTTTTTGAAAGAACCCTTAAAATAGACAAAAATTTTCAGTGGAAATTGTGGCAAAGCATCAGCCTCATGTTAATGCTTGTTCCTTTCTCCTAAAGTCTTAGGTTCTTAAGTATTGTGCTATTTCAGTGGCACTATGATTCTTCCAAATTTCTTTAAAAATGCATTAAATTTTACCAGCTACTGCTCTCAGGAAGGCTGGCTTAATTCAAACTTTAAAAAACATAGATGTAAATCCATTATTTCATGTAAATATTCTAACCATAATCTTCAAAATGTACGTGGTCCAATTGAACTGTTTTGTAACTGATAGGTGACCTCAGCATGGTGCAGATTGGTCTGAAATTGGTCCTTTTCTTGCAGAAGAACCCCTTGGCAAAGAATTCCCAGGGAAATTCACATTCCAACCTCCTCCTGATTACAAGAACTTGTTTTTTCTGCTGTCAGACATCAAACTCTGGGCCATTGAGCTTACCAGGCAGGTGCTTACATAGCTGAGCTATCTCCAGCCCAGGAATTTTTAATAAGAAAAAATTTAATAATTTTTAATAATAAATATTTTTCCTAACTGCAAAAAGAGAATAAATGAATAAAAAATAAAATATAAGTGATATGTGTACAAGTGACATTCTGTTCTCCCACTTTTATTTGTGAAAACAGCTGTTTAATTTTTAAATGAAAAAATTGCTTGTCTTGACAGTAAATATCATTAGACATAAATGAAAAGCAAACATGGATCCAGTAATTATTTTTTTCCTAAGTATTTGCAGCCAGTGATACTTATTACTTATTAATAAAAATAACATTTGATTACAGTAGGTAACACAGTGTCTAAGAATTTTATAATCCATTCATTGCCAGAACACTACAAAGCACTCTAATTAAATAGATGCCAAATAAACAGATGAAAAATAAATAGATGTAGAAACAATCCTAACTTTTAAAACTTTATCCATCAGATTTAAAAGTTAACAGGGAAGAGGTGTGAAGCAAGTTTTGCAAAAGGGCACAGCAAATTCAAATAAGGAAATGCCATCTATAGAAGTTTACCTTTTCTGGAAAGATTGTCAAAAACAAATTAATCTTAAATCCCCAAAAAAATGTGTTTCTAATAGAGAGACCTCAGTCCCTGATGGAGAAGCAAATGAAGATATTTGACCAAGTTCATAAGATAATTCTCAAGGTTTCCCTTTGTCTTGGCACAGCGATATCCCTGGGTCACACTGTGATACACTGACCTTCCATCGCTAGGGCCCAGATAGATTACACATGCGTGTTGGCACAGCCCACCACGAAACACGGTGGCTCTTGGGTGTGCTGCTGCTTAGTCTCTTTGATTAGCTTATAGTAATGCCTTCTGGAAAATTCTGGTGGATCATTAAGTATCTGACCTAGTAGTGAGACCCTGAAATACAAAAAAGAAAGAAAAAGAAAGTTCTGTAAAACAATGTTGTAAATAACATTCCCAATATAAAATGATAGGAAAAGCATTCATAATAAGATAGACAAAGTAAAAGGAAATTATTAGTATTTGTAATCTTCCACACTAAAATTCTAATATTTAGCTCACTCAGTTTCGCTAGCCCTGCTTTTAGTAACAAGTTTATGTAGTACTTTCTTTGTAAATAGACTACAGCAAGAAAGTAGGCAATTAGGCTGTCATTATCAATTGTAGCTATGGAAATGCCTATGTAAAATCCTAACATTCCTAAAGATAATTTCTTAGATCTAACACGGAAGTTGAAGATAGCTAAGTATAATGTCAAGATATAAAAATACTGTAATTTTCACACTTCTATAATAATTAATAATTCTAGCTTTAAGTGTATTATTAGCGATAACAATAAAATCTGATTAATATAAATGAGCAACTGTAGCTCTAAATACAGTATCAGTGAGAGAAATAAAAATAAGAATCTACGAACATTGCTGATCTGTGGCAGCCTCTCCCACAACCGCAGAAGGAAGGTAGACTCCAAACAGCTACAGGGACCTAATGAACCATGCCCTGCCATAACAACCATCTCCAGAGTTTTGTTGAATTTCGTCTCTCCCAGCCCCTCCTGTCAAGGAAGTCCTGCTGACCTACAACCTGGCCCCCTACCATTGCTTCTGAGCCCAAGTAAACATTTGGAGCTTCAAAAGTGTCAAAACGAAGGAGCAAGAGGCAATCTCAGACCTCCAGCTCACCCAGAACAAGTGCTGGACACAAGGACATAGAAGAACAATTACCACAACTCCATGAATGAGAAAGGAAGGAACCCACTGAACAGGGCAGACAATTAAACACATCATACAAAGGAGTAAACAGGTAAGTGTAATGACAATCATAAGTCAACAAATTTCAATTACAACCATCAGTGTCAATGGACTCAATTCACCAATTAAGAGAAATAGTCACAGTGGATTAGGAAACAAAATCCAATATGCTATATAAAGGAACAACACTTAACTCAAAAAGACATTCATAGGCTTAAGTCAAAGGATAGAAAACAACACTACATGCCCCAGTACTTCAGAAAAAAGCAGGAGTAGCAATTCTGTTCTCAGACCTTCTCAACTTCAAACCAAGAATAATCAAATGACAGAAAGAAGGCCACTATATATTGATTAGGGGAAAAATTCAACAGGAAGAGGTAACACTCATAAACATCTATGCACCAAACACAGGAGTACCCAACTAGGTAAGACAAATATAAATGGACATGAAAAATCTAATATCTAAGACCACAGTCTTAACAGGAGACCTTAACACCCCCTTATTTCAAAAAGATAGGTCAAGCAGACAAAAAATTAGCAAAGTAGAAGAACTGAACCAGAGCTTGGAACAAATGGACCTAGTGGATATATACAGAGTGCTTCACCCAACCACAGCAGAATATACATTTTTTTCATCTGCAACCCAGTCATTTTCTAAAATAGACCACATACTAGTCCATAGGTAATGCTTAAGTGTCTGCAAGAAAACAGAAATTATCCCATGCGTATTATCCGACCACAGTGCAATGAGACTTGAAATAAACAACAAAAGAAACCAGAAAACCCAGCTACATTCATAGAAATTAAACAACATCCTACTCAGCAATCAATGGGTCACAGATGAAACTAAACAAGAAATCCAACAATGTCTACAATTCAATGAAAATTCAACCACAACTTAATGGAATTAATGGAATGTGAAAAAAGCAGTTCTCAGAGGGAAAATCATAGCTATGAACTCTCACATTAGGAAAACAGAATGGGAGCAAATAAGCACCCTAATGTTGCACCTCCACCATCTAGAAAAGGAAGAGAAAACCAAACCCAGAGCAGAAAGATGAGAAGACATTATAAAGATTAGAGCAGAAATTAATTCAATTGAGATTAATAGTTCAAAGAATCCACAAATCAAAAAGCTGGTTCTTTGAAAGACTAAATGAAATTGATGAGGCCCTAGCTAATCTCTTCAAAAGGAGGAAAGAAAAAGTTCAAATACAAGCAATAAGGAATGAAAAGGGTGAAATCACCACAAACCCAGTGGAAATTCAGAAGATTATCAATAGTGACTTTGAGAATCTTTATGCTCACAGAATATAAAACACAGATGAAATGACCAGATTCCAAGAAAGGTACAAATTATGAAAATTGAACCAAGAAGATATAATAACTCCCAATAAGCCATAACAGCCAACAAAATACGAAACCTAATAAAAAGCCTGCCGACAAAGAAAAGTCTAGGTCCTAATGGATTCACAGCTTAATTCTACAAGAAATTTATAACAGATACAATTTCTACACTCCTCAAACTCTTCAGTGAAATATGAAAGAAGGCAGTCCTCCAAAAATCATTCTGGAGGCAAGTATTGTACTGACTCCAAAACCAGGGAAAGACACAACCAAATGGGAGAACTACAGGCCAATCTCCCTCATGAGCAACAAAAATACTCAGCAAAATCCTGGCAAATAGAGTACATCAAATCATCAAGAAGATCATACAACATGACCAACTAGGATTCATCCCAGGGAATATAAGGATGGTTCAATATTTGAAAATCTATAAATGTAATACACTATATAAATAGATGGAAATCTAAAAGCCACATGATCATCTCAATTGATGCAGAAAAAGCTTTTGACAAAGTCCAACACTCACTCATGTTTAAAGTGCTACAGAAAATTGGAATAGATAGACTCTACCTTAACTTGATAAAAGCCATCTATGACAACAGAATGACTAATGTAATTCTAACTGGAGAAAAACTGAAATTTTTTACTCTTAAATCAGGTACAATACAAGGATGTCCTTCCTCTATCATCCCTCCTATTCAATATAGTTTGCAACAGCCATTAGAAAAGAGGAGATGTAAAAGCAATAAGAATAGGTAAAGAAGAAATCAAATTATCACTATTTGCAGATGATATGATACTTTACTTGGAAGACCCAAAAAATTCCACCAAGAAGCTAATAACATTGATACAGAAATTCAGTAGCATAGCAGGATACAAAGTCAACACTCAAAAGTCAATAGCATTCCTCTACACATATAACAAACACACTGAGAGGGAAACTATAGAAACAGTACCTTTTACAATAGAACCGCAGAAAATGAAATACCTTAGAATTCCCTTAACCAAGGAAGTCAAAGATCTTTTCACAGAAAATTACAACACCCTAAGAAAAAAGATAGTAGAGGATTTAAGAAAATGGAAAGAATTCCCTGTTCCTGGATAGCAAGAACCAACATCATGAAGATGGCCATACTCCCAAAATTGTTGTGCAGATTTAATGCAATTCCTATTAGTCTGCCACCAACATACCTCCCAGACCTAGAGACATCATTCCTAAAATTTATTTGGAACCACAAAAGACCTAGAATAGCAAAGGCCAAAAAAAGCAATGCAAGAGGCATCACAATTCCTGACTGGAAATTATACTACAAAGCCACTGTGATAAAATCAACATGGTACTGGCAACGAAGTAGACCTGAGGATCAATGGAATAGATGAGAAGATGCAGAGGCCTCAGCAAACACACTTAGTCACTTGATCTTCAACAAAGGGGCTAACAAACTTACTGGAAGAATAATAGCCTCTTTAACAAATAGTGCTGCAAAAACTGGCTTTAGTTTTCTACATGCTGAAAACTAAACCTTGACCCAGCTCTATCACCATGCACTAAGTTAAAGTCAAACGGATTAAAATTCTAAACAGAAAAACTTAATCTCCTGGAAGAGAAAGTAGGAGGAACTCTTGAAGACATAGAGGGAGGCAAAGAGTTCATGAATAAACATGTATTCACATGGGAAACACTTGAAAGAATTAACAACTTGGATCAACTCTTCCTGAGAAATTTCTGCACGTTAAAAGAAATTGCCAACAAAGTGAAAAGACAACCCACGAATTTTGAAAAAATCCGAACTAATAAACAATCAGACAGAGGTCTGCTCTCTAGAATACATAAACAACTAAAATATATTAGGGCCCTCAAATTTAAAGACCCAATCCAGAAATGGGCGTCTGAGATGAATACATACTTCTCAGAGGACGAAATTAAAGAAGCAAATAAATATATGCAAAAATGCTCCACATCGCTAGCCTTCCATGAAATTCAAGTTGAAACAACACATCATCTCACTCAAAAAAGAATGGCTATCCTAAAAAATCAACCAACAACAAATGTTGGATAGGATGTGCAGACTAGGGAACACTTCTCTACTGCTGATTGGAATGTAGACTGGTGCAACCACTGTGGAGATCAGTGTGTAGACTCTTCACTGGAAATCCCATTTGAGCCAGGTATCCCCCTACTGGGAATTTTCCTAGAGGAATTGAAAACATTATTTCATAGAGATATATTTGTACCTATGCTTATAGCAGCATAATTTGTGATAGCCAAATCTTGGAAACAACCAAGATGCCCATCACATGAAGAATGGTTGAAAAAGTTGTATTGTTTCTATACAATGGAATATTACTTGGTTATAAAGAATGATAAACTTGAAGAATTTATATTTAAGTGAATGCCACTTGAACATATACTCATGAGTGAAATAAACCAGACACACATGTGCAAATATTGTATAGTCTCCCTAGTATAAGACATCAAAAGTAGAAATACAAATATACAAAATGTATAACAACTAAAAAGAATTTAGTCAGATAGGGTAAACTGACCTACATATGTTGCAGGGTAATAATCAGATTCTCTTCTGGATGGTTAACAACCTAAGTTCACAGATGAAAAATGGCTGCAAGTTCAGCCAACATTTTGGCCCTCTCCTTTCAGTACAGGTTCTCCTATGTCCTGAGAATTCAGGTTCTCCTATGTCCTGAGAATTGAGGACATAGGAGAACCTGTACTGTAACATCATGAAACTCTGTTGAGCCCCAAATGTTCTGATCAATGAGATTATAGAGCCACAGAGGAATGCAGTATATGATCTATAGTGTGCCTAAGGAGAGTCACATCGAGAGAAAACTTTCTCTTAATCTCTCATAGAGAACAAACTGGTCAAGCAATGGCCGTGACTCATCCACATGGCTGACACTGACAAAGTATCTAGAGTGAGATACAGAAGCACAGGATAAACCATGAGAGAACTTGACTGACCTCATCAGATACAAAAGTTACACTTTTTGTTACATAGGTCTTGCTTTATCTCAGCTAACCATTCAGCAGAAAAGTATAAAAATGAGGTATATAAAATAAAGCCATAATAATAAGCAGAGCTGTAAATGGCTCTAATCAACAACTTCTTCAGATAACCCACTATTTTTGTGGACTGCTGGACTGTGTTTGACTGTTTCATTGAGTTCAGGCACCTATAATAATTGAATGACAATGGAATGCTCATCTTTGACAGGACTAAACAAAAGAAAGGCAATACAATGGAAGAACTATTTTGTGTTTGTACGAACAGTACAGTTAGGATAAATATGAAGTACTTCTGTATAACTCTATGAGAAGCAAGATTTACACTACTATTGTTTGGACAGGATATTCTGTTGGCCTCTTGTACTATGGACAACCAATAGGAAGATAACAAGGCAGAAATTACTGATTATTGAAACTGTACTATAATTCAGCTTCAAAAAATAAGATAAGTATACAGCTACACTCTCTTAATTCATTGATTAGAGACATCTGCTCTAATGGTGTTTGTATGTATCAAGAATACGCTCTGTATGACAAAAAAACACTACAAAAACAGTATGCAATGTATTAATTATTGAATCTGTCATGCTAATTTGATTTGAAACTGTCTCATTCTTATTTGTTCTTGAATAAAATAAAATAAAAAATAAAAAAACAGATATTACAGTTTTGCACCCTTCAGTCTCCAGTGGGTCGGGTCTTGCTGATTGCTAAGATGCCCTCAAGTGATCTTTCCTCTTGTATCTGTACAAAAATCAGCTTCTTCATATTAATAGACTGAGCTTTAAAAGGCTCAAGTCAACAACTTCTAACATTGCTGGTCCAATAGATAACTGACTACTATTATGCACTACTGGACTATATTGGAATATTTTGCTGAATTCACCCACCTACAATATTTAAGTGGCAATGGAGTACCATTTGTTTCCATCCAAACAATATAACTATAGTTCAGTCTCCCTAATGTACATAGATGCAAAGATCCTCAAGAAATCCTCAAAAAATCCTCTATAGAAAGACAAAAATGACTTCAAAAACAATAACGCAAAAGAAAAATTAAGGAAAGTAAGTAATTAGCCAGAGGGGGAAAATAGAAAACATATAGGAAAAATAACATAACAAAGATAAGCCAATACATATGTTATAACCATCAATGTAAATGGGCTCAATATGCTAATCAAAAGAAGGAGATCAAAAGAGTGGATTCAGGAAAAAAAAGCCCAACAATATTCTGGATAAAAGAAACATGTTTAAATCTAAAGGAAATTCATAAACTGTAAGTCAAAGGATAGGGAACAATACTCCATTGACAGAAATCCAGAAAAAAAGTATGCTAGCTTTTCTGGTTCATGTCAATGTGATCTTCAAACCAAGCATGATTAAATAAATAAGTAAATACATACATACATACAAACTTGTTAGGAGAATAGTGCAAGAGGAAAACAATAATAATTATAAATGTATAGGCACCTAATTTAGGAGCACCAAACTACACAGACATAAAAAGCCAAATGGGCAATGACACAATTCTAATGAGGGACTATAACAACACATTCTCCCAAAATGAGGAGCCAGGGAAGTACCTCAGCAACATAAGTATCTGCCTGGTAAGCACAAGGTCCTGAGTTAAATCTCCAATACTGAAAAAACAAACAAAAACTCAGTTACAAAATGACAAAAATTCTAGGCAAAAAAAAAAAAAAATACAGCAAAGCAATAAGAGAACTAAACCAAACTTGTAAAGAAATGGACTTAGTAGACCTATACAGAGTTTTCCAACCAATAATATCATTATACAAATTATCTTCAGCTGCACAAAGGACATTCTCCAAAATAGAGGGCATACGAACACATAGAGCAAAAGCATTGACATTATATGTATTATCTGACCACAGTGCAATGAAAGTGAAAATTATTGACTAAAGAAATAACATGAAGTACATAAATATATTTAAATTAAATAACTGCCTTCTGAACAACATATGGGTTACAGATGAAATTAAAGAATTTATTGAAAATATTTATAATGGAACCAGTGATATAGCTCATCAGTCCAAAGCACCTGCTTAGGCAAGCTTAGTTAGGTGCAGGGGACTGAAGTTTGATCCCTGCCACCACATGCCATACTAGCCCTGCACCTCAGGTTGGGCTGAGCTGCACCCCCCAAAACTGATGATAAAATGAAAATGCAGATACATCTGACCAGAACTTGTAGCATGCAGTGAAAGGTGTCTTAAGAGGGAAATGTGCAGTGGAAATTCTAACAACAGGAAAAGAGAAAGATCCCATAAAACAAGCTTATGCTGCACCTTGAGCTGCTAGAAAATGAAAAGCAAGGGAAGCCTAAAGCCCGTACAAGGCAGGAAATTATAAAGATCACAGTAGAAATTAAAGCAATGGAAACAAAGAAAGTAATACAAAAAATTGAGTGAAAGAGTTCATTCTTTGAAAGACTATATAAAATGGATAAACCCCTAGTCAGCCTTATCAAAAAAGAAAAGAAAAAAATATCAAATTCATGCAATGAGGAAGGAAAAGGGTACAACAGCCACAGACTGTATAGAAACTTAGATCATTAATGCCAACTTCAAAAAACTTTACTGTTGCAGGATTGAAAACACAGACAAAATGGCAGATACATACAAACTACCAAAGATGAATTAAGATATAAAAAAATCTGAATAACCCAATATCAGTGAATGACATTTAATATGTAATAAAGAACCTACAAAGAAGTAAAAGTTCAGGTCCGAACGAATTCACAGCTTAATTCTGCAAGATATTTAGAGATTTCATGCCAACATTTCTCAAACTCTTGAATGAAATTGAAAGGGAAAGAATTCTTCTAAACGTTTTCCTTGAGGCAAGTATCACTCTGATACCAAAATCATAGAGGACCCAACCAAACAATAGAACTACAGGCCAGTCTCCCTAAAGTGCACAGAGGCACAAAGCCACAATAAAATACTAGCAAAGAGAATGCAGCAAATCATCCAATGATTTATATCATGACCAACTGGGATTCATCCCAAGAATATGGGGATGGTGCAATATACACAAATACATAAATGTACTATGCAACATCAGCAGCTCCAAAGATACTAATCGAATGATTGCCTCAATAGATTTAGAAAAAATTTCAGGCAAAGTTCAACACTCATTCATGATTTAAAAAAAAAAACCTACAGAACACCAGAACGCATGATCCTTACCTCAACCTGATAAAACCTATCTATGACAAACCAACAGCCAACATCACAACATCACACTAAATGGGCAAAAACTGAAAGCCTTCAATTTAAAATCAGGACCAAGACAAGGTTGCCCACTGTCACAATTTCTATTCAATATAGTTCTGGAAGTATTGACAAGAACAATTAGATAAGAGAGAGAAATAAAAGAAATAATGATTGAAAAGTAAGTGAAATTATCATGATTTGAGATGACATGAAACTCCACATTGAAGACCCTGATAACTCCGCCAAGAGATTTGTAAATTTAATAATAAAAATTCAAAAGTATAGCAGGATATCAACACTCAGAAATCAATAACATTCGAGCAAACAAATGAATGCACTGAAAAAGAAATTAAGGAATCCTCACTTTCACAATAAAATCCAAAAAATAAAATACTTTGGACTGAATTTTATGAAGGAAGTGACAGGTTTATACACTGAGGGCTAGGAATACAGCTCACTGGCATAAAGCACCTGTCTGACAAGTGTATGATCTCTATGCACAGGACTAAGAGAAAAATTACACAGTGAAAATTACAGTTCTCTGAGAAAAGAGATAGAAGAGGATTTCCAAAAATGGGAAGATATTCCTTGCTCCTGGATGGGAAGATACAACACTGATAAAATGCTCATAGTCTCAAAATTTTTATAAAAATTCAAAGCAACCCAAATTAAAATACTATTAGTATACCTAAAAAATCTAGAGAAAAACTTTCTAAAATTCTGGAACCCATAGAGACCTAGAATAGCAAAAGCAAACCTGAGCAATAAAGGAATACCAGTTGGCATCACAATCCCTGAGTTAAGATTATACTACAAAGGTACTGGGCTAAAATCAGCATGCTACCAGAAAAAAAAAAAAATCTGAGTATCAGTGGAACAGATTAGAAGAGGAAGTCACAACTACAAACATGCTCAGCTACCTTACAAAGGAGCCAAACGTGTTTGCTGAAAGAAAGACAGCCTCCTTAATAAATGATGCAGGAAAAACTGGCTTTCTACATGCCAAAAGCTAAAATCGGACCCATGTCTATCACCATGAACAAAGCTACAGTCAAAATGGATCAAAGATTTAAATATTAAAACTAAAACCATCCATCTTCAGGAAGATAAAGTAAGTACAAATCTTAAAGATATAGGGGTATGTAGAGTTCATGAACAAAAACAAAATTGCACAGGAGATACTTCAAAGAATCAACAAATGGAATCTCCTCTTTTTGAAATGTTTTTAGCATTTCAAAGAAATCACCAACAAAGGAAAAGGAAAACCCACAAACAGGGAAAAAATCAGTCATCTCTCCCTCAGACAAAGGATTTCTATCTAGAACATATAAAGAATTTTAAAACTTCAGGTCCCCAAAATTCAAAGACCCAATTCAAAAATGTTCATCTGAGATGAGTGTACACTTCTCAGATGAATAAATGCAAATGGAAAATAAATATATAAGAAATGTTCAACATCATTGTTCATTTGAGAAATGCAAATTAAAACAACACTGACTATCTCACCACAAAAAGAATGTCTGTCATCTGGAAGTCAGCTGATAGTGAATGTTGGAGAGGTTGTAAAGAAAAATGACCCTTCTCCACTGTTGGTGGGAGTGCAGACTTGTACAACCACTAGGGAAATCTATGTGGAGATTCCTCAAAATGTTGGCATTGGATGTCCCATTCAATCTAGCTGTTCCCCTTGTGAATATTTTTCCAAAGGAATTGAAAATATCATACCACAGTGTATATAAGCAGCTATATTTATAGCAGCACAACTTGTCATAACTTTCTTGGAAACTGCCCAAATGCCCACGAACTGAGGAAAGGATAAAAAAGGTGTGATGGACTGGGGAGATAGCTCAGCAGTCTGAGCACCTGCCTGGCAAGCGCACGGACCCAAGTCTGATCTCTGACATGCATGCCTACTGGCCCTGGATACCAAGTCAGCCACTACAACTGGGCATGGTGGCACAGGCTTATGATTCCAAGGCTGTGGAGGCTGAGACAGGGTGATCACTGTGAGTCAAAGCTGTGTAATGTGATCCTGTACCATATAAATAAATAGATAGATGATAGATAGATAGATAGATAGATAGATAGATAGATAGATAGATAGATAGATAGATAGATAAAACAAATATATTTTTAAAAACTAAAAGTGTGATATTTTTGCACAATGCAGAATTACTTAGCTATAAAATGATAAATTGGAGGCTATTACAGACTACTGAATGAAACTAGAGGCAATACTTGTAAATGAAATAAAGCAGACCTGTATGTACAAACATCATATTGTCTTGCTAGTATAAGAACCTAGAAGAGTGAGTAAAATCTGACAGGTATAATAGATACTGTGAAAGAAAAAGAGTCTGTTCAAATGGAAGAAAAACTGAGATGAGGAAATGGATTGGAAAGGAAGTAAGAGGGGGAAGAGATATATTTGTGTATGTATGCAAGATGGCTTGCATAATTATACTGCAGATTTGTGTTGGTCTGTAGCAGTGAGCACTTGATGCTTAAATTAATTTTTGTTCTTTTTAATCCCTTATAACTTTTTTGAACCAATTGTTCATCTTACATCTGATAATCTGAACTTCCTTGAAGATGGCATTATGCAAGCAGCAACAATTGTTAAATTCCTGCTGTTTTGTTTGATGATGTGTTCTATTGTTTCTAATGAGGTTTTTTATTTTGTTTCCACTAGTTTTTATTATTTAGATAGTATAAAAAGAAAAACATAATCTCATAATCTAGCAAAACATAGTGAATTAAATGCAGCATTCCAAGTGCATACAAGGTAATTAGACAAATGAAAAGTTATAACACATTCACTGATGATGCAGAAGATTCCGTATTATAAGAATGGCTATTGATCCTCAATGTTATATTAAGTTTAATGCAGTGTCAGATATCATTCCGGTTATAAACAAAATTTCATAAGATATCCTAATTTGCTGTTCTAAAGTGCTAGAAGTCAGTCAGTTTAAAAGAAGGAAGCTGTATTTTTCTCTGAAGTATCAACACATTTTAAAATTACTGTAATTAAATCAGCATGGCATTGCTTCAGGAGATAGTTAAAAATAGCAACTTACACAGAATAGACAGTCCCAAAACTCATTATGACTATTGAAATTGGGTGGTTGACAGAGGTACATTATTACTAGTGAAAGTGGAATTCATATTTCCAATATGAGGCTAGAACAATTGACCATCCAGATAGAAAATGATAAAATAACAAAAGTAGATTCAAACTGATCACACCA
>PVKA01015544.1:20045-49912 GCA_004027165.1 Ctenomys sociabilis | reverse complement strand
AGTTTTGAGTTTTATTGTCACTTCACTCAAGCCTTGACAGCAAACTTGTGCAGAGGGTAGAGCCATTCCTTCCGCTGCTGCTTCTTGGTTTTCAGCTTTTCTTCATCCTTATTGAGCCGGAGGCGCATGGCTCGCGTCTTCTTGGGCCACAGGTCCAGGGACTTGTACTTCTTGCCCTTGTAATATTTCCTGAGGTTTTCTTTCTGGGTCTGGTTGATGACAGTGAGAACACCGGCAATGGATCTGCGGACAACTCGGATCTTGGAGAGCTTGGACGTCGCGCCGCCTGTCACTTTAGTGACGCGCAGGTGTGACAGCTCCACCTTCAGGTCGTCTAGCTGTTTTAACAACTCTTCTTCTTGCCACAAAGATCCCGAGCCTCAATCTTGGCCATAGTTGCAAAAGAAGCCACTTCCCAATTTTTTTTACTTTTGGGTTTATTAGTCAAAGTGGTCTGTCCCCCTTTTCAATTTTCCCATAAACATTTAAAAAAATTAGGGGCAACCTACTTCCTGGGGTACCTTCTGTCTCTCATAGAAGCTTGCTTTCATTCAACAACTTTTCCTACCTCTTAAATTTATTTTCTTACTGAAATACCATCTAACAGGTTCCCTAAACTGTCACGTTAGAGACATCTGCATTTAGTACCTCCCAGAGTGTGTAATCTGCTTCCATTACTGTTGGTATTTCTATACTGTATCTGATAGTACATACTGGCAAAGGATGTTTGGTTGTCATATTGTTTATTTTTTATTTATTTATATTTTTGTGGCCAGCTCAGCCTACTCTGGGGATGAGGCTGGCACAGCATGTGGTGCTAGGGATCAAACTGTGGTCCCTGTGCTTGCCTAAGCAGGTACTTCAGACCACTAAGCTTATCTCACCAGCTCTGTCATACTGTTTAATGCTAATTTTATGACAGCAGAAAAACTAAATGTCCCCTCAAATTATGTCCTTCCCTGTTTAAACAAGAAGTCCCAAAAGAGGCATCTAAGCATTTATATTTACTACAATTTTGTCATGTCTGTCCTATAGAATCATGCACACATGCTCCTAAAAAACCTGTGAAGGCTGATCTTCACATTCTGTACCCTGAGAAATTAGTTCCACAATATAAGCTAAAATTTCAGGGCACAGTATAATCTGATAAGATTTCTTACCAATAGTAGAAATGTATTATATCAAAACCTGGATAAGGGCCAGAGATATAGTTCAGTGGCTTTAGCATCTGCCTGGCAAGTGCAAGGTCCTGAGTTTGACCTCTGCTACCAAAAAAAAAAAAAAAAAAAAAAGTGGGGTACAAAAATATAACCTATTTTTTATTTATTTAGTAGTCACAATATACTACCAGCAAAGGAACACGTGAGAGCACCACTATCAATCTTTTCAAACGCCTCCCACACAGTGTCCCATGACCCTGACCTCCTAAGTCCTGGTGCCAATGGCTAGGCATAAAGAAAATTACAATTTATTTTTTGAAATAAAAAATTAAGTACAAGGGCCAGGGAGATGGCTCAGTAGAATAAGTGCTTCCCTGGCAAGTGCAAGGGCCTGAGTTTAATCCCTGGTTCTGCAAAAAAAAGTACAAATACAAAATATTACTTTCTTCTTTTATTCCAATAGATCTTATGCACTATACTCTGGAGTCCTGAAACATACGGAAGCTAGTTCTAGCACTACAAGGGATATGGTCAAATTCTTATCACTTAAAACAATATATGAATTATTTATATAAAATAAAGATGTAAAAGTTACTTTCATAACTATGCTTCTGGGATCTACAAAGAGCAGTACAGGGTTACAGGATAAACCCTGCGGGTACCTGACTGACCTTACCTGATAAAAAAGTTACATTTTTTGTTATATAGGTCTTGCTTTAACTCAGTCTTAACCATCCAGCAGAAAAGTATAAAAATTGAGTTATATAAAATAAAGTTATATTAATATAATGAGCTGTGAATGGCTCAAGTCAACAAATTCTGTGGATAACCCACTTCTATTGTGGACTGCTGATCTGTGTTGGATTGATTTTAAAAAAATATACATATGTGTATATGTAAAATTAGTCATTCATGTTGTGAAAATCTGTAACATGTATCGTGTGTTACCCTGTTTTTGTCATTTTTTCTATTTGTTTTTGCTTCTATTTTTCACTCAAGTTAAAATACAAATAAATAAATTAAAATAAAAAAATACGCTTCTGTTTCACCTTTATAACAACCTTTTTCAATTTTACTGGTGGTATTGAGGATTGAACCTAGGGTTTTCCATTGAGCTATACAGTCCTATCCCTTTTTAGAGGATTTTTTTTTTTTTTTTTTTTTGCTAGCTCAGGCTGTACTGAGAGCATTTCTGGTGTGGCTTGAGCTGGGGATTGAACCATGATCCCGTGTCTGATTGAGTTTGCCCAAGCAGGGCTTCTGAGCTAACTCAGAAGCCCTATCCCTTTTTTAATTTTTACATAGTGGGGCTGGGGAAATAGCTCTGTAGAATAAGTGCTTGCCTGGCAAGTGAAGGGTCCTGAGTTTAATCCGATTCCACAAAAAACAAACAAAAAAATTCTACACAGCACATGCAGAACCAGCCCTCTTCCAGGTACATTGGAGTAGTCCCAGTTAGTTCCAAATGAGTTTGGGCGTGGTGGTGCATGCCTGTAATCCCACCCTTTTGGAGGCTGAAAATAGGAGGATCACTACAGTTTGAGCTGTGCACTGAGACCCTATACCAAATACATAAAATGGGAAAAAAAGTTTTTTTTTTTTAAATTTTTATTTTTTCCACACAGGATCTGAGTTGCCCAAGCTGGCCTTGAACTTGTGATCTTAGCCTCCCAGGCAGCTGTGATCATAGGCCATAATAACTTTCTTTTTCTCTCTGTTCTTTTATTCTGACACAGGATGGTTTAGGACTCATGATCTTCTTGTCTCAGTCTCCTACATGCTGGGGCTAGAGGTATCTGCTGCACAACCAATAGCAGAAGTATTTTTCTTTCTTTCTTTCTTTCTTTCTTTTTTTCTTTTTTTGCAGAACTGGGCACTGACTCAGGCTCTTGCACTTTCCAGGTAAGCTCTTATCCTACTGAGCTATCTCTCTGGGCCCCCTTGTTTTTTTTGAGATAGGGTCTCACTATACAGTTCAGGCTGGCTTTGAGGTCATTTTGTAGCCCTGGGTGCTCTTAAATTCACAGAGAACCTCCTCCTCCTGCCTCAACCTCCCAAGTGCTGGGATTACAGATGTGAACCACCATGCCCAAACCCATAGAGCGACATCCCTAGGCTTAACATGAATATTTCTGTTAGACAATACCCAAAGAGTAAGCAGGCATCCTTTATCAGGGAATAAAACTACAAGTGGCAGTAAAAGTAGATCTAGTTAAATGGTTAACTGTTCTTAGTAGATTTTGCTATTCTATTTTTTAAATTTTGCTATTCTAAAGAACTACAGAACATCTAAGTCCAGCTATAAAGGAGACTGAGGAAGGAAGATTGAAAGTTTGAGGCTAGCTGGGGCCATATGGCAAGATACTGTCTTGGGGAAAAAACAAGATTTTTCTGCTCAATGGCAGAATGCTGCAGGACTTGATCCCCAGCCCAAGGTTATAGATCAGTGGAATAGCACCTGCTTGGTAAGCACAAGGTCCTGAATTTGATTCCCATTACAAAAAAAGAAAGAAAATGGGGCAGGAGGGGAGGAAAGGGAGGAGAAAGGGGAAATATGGGGAGGATAGGGAAGACAGTGTAGCACCCAATTGCTGAAAAGATTAGCATAATATTTGTACAGTATCAAATTATAAGACGGATATTGTACAAATTTAAGAGATATCTTTATTTTGTACTTTATCAATACACGTTCTCAATGTAATTGAGCACGTTAAGTGGTCACGTTCTCAATGTAATTCTCATTTATTAACTCCATATCCTGGAAAATACTGGTTCTTAGTAAGAATTTGGTGAATTGTTGTATTTATTATTTATAGCTCCATAAGCATTTAGTAATCCTGCTGGTCATGCCATGAGTGATAAACAAAGCAGTAAGTGATGCTTGATTACTGTAATGTTTTTATTTTAAGATTAGTGGACTGTATAAGATTTTTCACTAACATGGCAAAAAGTTATCCAATTTTGGTTTTAGTTTCATTGTGTCAAAATTTTTTCACTGTAACTGTGACAGTGCTATTAAAATACACTTGATAAAATTAAACCTATTGAGCAGTGCCAGTTGCTACGTTTTAGAAGTCTATAAATCACTGCTTTTGAGTCAATTCCATCCATGTTTTGCCCAAGTATGGCAAATCCATTTTCTGCTGCTCCACATTTTGGCACTATTTTTCACACTTAAATACAAAACAAGTTGGGCATGATTAGCTGATCCATGGGCCACACCAGTTACATTTTTTCTACTTTGTCTATACTAGCACCTCTCAATTTTAATAAGTATGTGACATCAGGATGAACTAGTGAAAAATGACACAAATTTTATTTTTACATTTTGTAGCACTAGAGATTGAACCCAGAGTCTTTGTATTGAGCTATATTCGCCTACTCTCCTACTTTTAAACTTTTGAGACAGGGTTTCACCAAGCTGTCAAGTTGCTTAGGGGACCTTAACTTGTGACCCTCCTGCCTCAGCCTCCCAAGCACTAGACTTACATGTATTCGTTGCCATGCCCAAATCAAAGAAATACTTTTAAGGGCCAGGGATATAGCTAGGTGGCATAAGGGTCTGCCTAGCAAGCACAAGGTCCTGAGTTCTTTGATCCCTGGTATGGGGGGAAGGGGGAATATTCTTAAAAGTAGAAAGGTTTGCAACTAACCTCCCCTTCTTTGAGGTGGAAGTACCCTTTAGATGCAAGAGTCTCCAAGTAGACACTACTCTGACAAGTTCCAGAATGGAAGGGAGTGGAGAGGTTCATGTGCAGGGGAAATCTAACTGTATCATAGATAGCTACCTCTCATTCCATCCTCCAACTCAAAAACCTGAGCTACTACTTTGTACGCTTGATCTACCCTCCAAGCCACTAGGTTATATAGATGTGTCTGGCATGGGCTTATAAGGCATAGTACACTGTGCAAGCACATGGCTATCAATTTATGATCTTAAAAAGTTATAATAATCTTAAGAATTTCCTTCATCTAGCCTTTAATATTTTTCCGGGCCGGGGAGATAGCTCAGTAGAATAAGAGCCTGTATGACAAGCACAAGGTCCTGAGTTCAATCCCTGTATGGCAAAAACAAACAAACAAACAAACAAAAATCCAGATGATTCTCACATGTCCACTAGAGGAACAAATTAATTCCACCTTGAGATCTCATTCTTCTACCAATCAGTATGCTTTACAAACAATCCCAGCTGGGCGTGGTGGCACAGGCCTGTAATCCCAGCACTCGGGAGGCTGAGATAGGAGGATTGTTTGAGACCAGTCTGAGCTACAAAGTGAGCTTAAGGCCAGCCTGAACTGCAGAGTGAGACCTTGTCTCAAAAAGACAACAAAATAAAAACAATCCCACCACTCACTGTGCTTGTGCTTCAATTCCTTCTTGCTACTTGCTGCTTGGTAAAACTATAATACAGCAGGAAAATGATGGACTGGTCTCAGCTTCCCCCATTTGTTTGGAATTTAGGCAAAAAAGTTGACAGAGCAGAAATGAAGTTTCCCTGATGAGACATTCTTTCTTACAGAAAATATGATTTGTCTTAAAGGGAATCTTAAAAACTAATATCCTGGGTGAGGACTCTAAGAAATCAAGAAGCTAAAGACTTTACGGTACAAGGGAACCCACAAAGGTCAAGGAGACACAGACAATCTGACCAGTATCAAAGTGCTCTAGACAATGAAACATTCTAAAACAGACCTGAGGCCACTACGTTCTTTCAGGGTTCCACTTACACCCTGCGAAGGGTATTTCTCTTCTTTTAATTGGCTCACAGTTGCCCTGTACCAATTTATTATTTTTTTAAATTTTTTCTTTTTTTGTGAGGCAGGGTCTTGTTATGTAGGTTAAGCTTCTGTAGTTCAGGCTGGACTTTAAACTTGTAGTGATCTTTCTGCTTTAGCCTCCCTTCAAGTGCTGTATTTTTAAAATTTTTTTTTTATTTCAAGGAAGGGTCTACAGGGTGTTCAGGGTCTCACTACTAGATCTGACTCATAGTGATCCACCTGTTTACAGCCTCCCAAGTGCTGGGATTACGGGCATGTGCTACCATGGCAGGCCTGGGGATCCAAGTCCTGGCTACTGCGCCTGCTTGCAGGTGCTTTAATCCACTGAGCTATTTGGCCCTCAAGTGCTGGATTATAAGGCATACGCCACCACACCTGGCATGCATAGGATTTCTTTTCCTACCTTAATAGATACAAAAACAAAAAGCAAAACAAACCAAAACCAAAAAGCCAAAACCAAACGAAAACAAAACAAAAACCTAAACCAAAAAAAACAACAGGAGTATAAACCAGAAATTTAGCAAAGAAAGGCCATGGCAATAGATATTTTAGGCTTTGTGGACTATAAGGCCTCTGTGGCAACTAAACAGATTTCATTCTGTACTGCAAAAACTAGCAAAGACGATCAACAATGTGTGACTATGTTCTAATAAAACTTACTTTAGAAACACAGCAAGAAGCCCAGAGTTGGCCATGGTTTGTGAGGTCCTGGTTTTAAATGATAGTTTCTAAGATATATTACACAATGTAGGACATAAATATATGTGAGGTCTCTGAGCATGCAAGTACTTCATTATGCTAAGTTGCTCTAGCTGAAATTCAACATACGTTTGCATATATATATATATATATATATATATATATTTTTTTTTTTTTTTTTTTTTTTTTTTTTGTACAGGATCTACAGGGTTGTACTACTTACATCAGACTTGTAGTGATTTCCCTGTTTTGAGCCTCCCAAGCACTGGAATTACAGGGTTTTGCCACCATGCTTAGTCTCATTGGCTGGCTCAGCGTGCCCTGGGGGTGGGGCTCCAGGGATTGAAACCATCTGATGTGCTCTATCTAGGCAGGTGCTTTAGTCCACTGAGCTATCTGGGCAGCCATGCTGCCCTGTATTTACTATGTGTTTAGCCTTTTAGCCACTAATCACTCCTGGAGCAGCAATTCTCAAATTTTTTGGTTGTAGGATCTTTTAAACTCTTAATATGTGTCAAGGATGTGAAAGAGCCTGTTTTTTCTTCTTTTGCTTTTCCTGGTACCAGGGATCAAACTTAGGACGTTGCACCTGCCAGGCAAACACTCTATTGAGCTATCTCCCCAACCCCAAGAGCCTCTTTTTATTGCTTAACTATATATCCTAAATGATATGGTTTGTATCTAGATGTCCGTCCCCCCACTCCACCCCATGCCTCAAGCAGTCTCGTGGACTTCTAGAATTTGTGATTAATTCATGATCTAGTGCTGGGATTATGGGTGTGAGTGCTACACTCGTCTTGGGGTGGTAGCCTGAATTCAATATAAGGGAGGAAGAGAGCCTTGCTCTCTGCCACTGCTCATTCACTTTGCTCTTGCTGCTTTTGCTGTTTTCTGCAGCCAAAAAACCAAAACCAAACCAAAACCAAACAAAAACTCATGACAAAACCAACAGGAGTATAAACTGCTGCCCTCTGTTATGTGCCACTCTGCCTTGGAGCCAGCCAACTATGAACTGAAACTTCTATAAACTGTGAGCTAAATAAACCTTTCCTTCCTTTTCAGTGTCAGCTATGCTGCCTCAGCAACAAAAGTAACTGAGATAGTAAACTAAAATTTGGCCTAGATATATTAATATATTAAAATCTTAACTGTAAATTACTATACCTATAATAATAATTATATTTTCTGAAACAATAAAATGAGTTTGTTGTAAAAGTAGCATAATTGACATTTGACAGAGCTGGGGGTATAGTTTGGTGGCACAGAGATCCCTTGCAAGCACCAGATTCTGAGTTCAATTCCTGGTACAAAAAAAAAATTGTTTTACAAATATATTTAACATCTGGCCTGAAACAGCTGAATTATTTGGTTTTGTGTACAATTCATTGTGATATGTTTTTCACTAAAGCACACGAAGAAAGTCCAACTACGTGTGTACACACACACACAACAATACACTTACTTATTTTTCTGGTGGTAGGAATCAAAACCAGGGCTTTGGGGCCGGGGAGATGGCTCAGTGGAATAAGTGCTTCCCTGGCAAGTGCAAGGGCCTGAGTTCAATCCCTGGTTCTGCCAAAAAACAAAACAAAACCCAAAAAACAACAATAACAAAAAAACAAAACAGAGCTTTGTATAGCCTAGGCAACTAACCTATCACTAAACTATAATCCTAGACCACACAAAGATATAAGCAGAAAAGGGAGAAATATTCCAGTCAAGTTTCAGACAACCATGGGTATCCTTTGATACCACACCAGAGATTAATGATTGCCACAGCTGAGGATGTGAGAGAGAGACAGAGAGAGAGAGAAGGAGAGGGAGATAGACAGAGACAAGAAATAAATGGTGACCACTAATGCATATGCTGAGATTTCTTTTTGAGAAGGAAAATGTCCTAAAATTAGGTTGCGATGATGGCTGTGTAACTATAAATATATTAGTTGTAGACAAATCAATTTTATCTCAAACTAAAGAGGTTTAACAAAAAGAGAAAATATTGAACAAAATGGCTGTAGTATAGAAAGAGTAAAAAATAGGCAACCAGACTAGGCTCACAGGCAGGCAGTCATATTCAAGAACGTGGATCTCATTCTTTTTTTTTTTTTTTTGTGGTACTGGGGACAAAACTCAGGACCTTGTGCTTGCCTGGCAGGTACTTATGCCACTGAGCTATCTCCCTGGCTCATCGTGGACCACTTTCTAAGACAAATGGAAAGGCATGAAAGGTTTGAAGGAAGAAAAAACACTACTACAAAACTTATCAACTGGTAGTTTCTTAAAGGCTGTTGCACTGCAACAGGGACTCTGGAGTTGCATGAATGAACTTTTTCATATTAAAACCCACACGTGTATTCTGTACTTTGAATGACTATTTTATGCATGATTTCCTAACATGCTAGCATTGTTCAACTGGAAAACACATTAGCTCACTGAGCCAATCAGATCTTTCAAACTGTAAAGATACACACCTCTTGAAGTACTCTTACTACTTAATCCTTAAGTGAAACTAGATTTTTTTTTTTTTAATATTGCAAGTGGATGGCATTAAGCAATACAATGACTACTGGTAGTTTGGATATTTCATTATACAATTTTTTAAAAAAATCACATTCATTGATATAACAATTGATGCCATAGTACTAGGAAGTTGTCAAGCTCACAGTAGCAGATATAAACATTCCAAATTTGTAATTTTCATTAAGCAACAAATCATTGTCTTTTCTTTTTTATCATTTTCAACAAATACTATTATTTTTGAAGTGGACAGACCACTTTATTCTTGAGAAAATGTCTGCAAATATCCAAATCTGATAGCTCTGGGTGTCTATAAATCATTCTCCATTTTTAATTTTAGTTCTTTCCAGCAAAAATGGAATAACATGAAATAGGCAGTTCAGTTTAAAACTTATCTAATATAGGTGCTTTTCTTAAGATAACCATAATTCTTCAGTATGCAGCATACCTTATATATGTAATAGTTACAAAACATGTATCTAAGGATCAAGGCTTAATAAAGTCATTTTTACTGCTTTCATGAACCGCTGTTTTTTTTCTTTTTAAATGTATTGGTACAGGGTCTCACTATGCAGCTGAGACGTGTAGTGATCTTCCTGTTTCAGCTTCCCCAGGGCTGGGATTAAAGGCATGTGACACCGTCCTGGTTTCAGTGGCCGGCACGGCAGGTCCAGGGTGGGGCTGGCATGGTATGCTCCCAGGTCCTTGTGTTTGCCAGGCAGGCCAAACAGGCCAGGCAGATGCTTAGACCCCTGCTATTTTAAGGACTCAAGTGAAACTACAAATTTTTCCCCCTACTATGAATTGACTACCGCTTGTTTGGTGCTTTTATTTTTTGTTGGTTCTGGTAGTTGAACTGAAAACTTTGAGCTTGCCAGACAGGTGCTGTGCTGCTGAACTATATCCCTGGCCCCAATAAAGACCTATAAAATTGTGGTGAAAGACCTAGAAAACTTTTTTGAGACAGGGTCTCACTCTGCAGTTCAGGCTGGCCTTGAGATCATTTTGTAGCTATGGCTGTTATCTACCTTGCTAGGATCCTGCTGCCTCAGCCTCCAAAGTGCTGAGATTATAGTTGAGCTCTACCATACTTTGCTAGAAACCTTTATAGATTTTTTTTTTTTTTTTGCTGCAACCAGCGATTGCATTCAGGTTCTTGAGCTTATTCATCTCCCTGGCCCCCCTTTATAAATCTGAGCACTCCTTATTACATGCAATTCCAAGAGAAAGTTTTATCTCTTAAGGTTTACTCAAACAACAGGGCAAGGTAATTAGTATCACAGTTTAAGGTGCAATTATTTGCCAGGTGTGGTGGCACACACCTGTAACACCAGTATTCAGGAGGCAGAGGCAGGAGGATCACTGAGTTTGAGGCCAGCCTAGGCTCTACAGTGTGTTCAAGGCCTTCCTGAATTACACACCAAGACCTTGTCTCAAAAATAAAATGAAGGGCAGGGGAGACGGCTCAGTGGAATAAGTGCTTCCCTGGCAAGTACAAGTGCAAGGGCCTGAGTTGAATCCTCCGGTTCCGAAAAAAAAAAAAAAAAAAAAAAAAAAAGGCCAGGGAGATAGCTCAGTAGTCTTAAGTGTCTGCCTGGCAAGCATTAAGGACCCAGGTTTGATCCTTGGTACCACATGCCATGATGGTCCCAGAACCCAGGGCACACCATGTGTTGGCCACCGAAACTGGATATGGTGGTGTGTGCCTGTAAACCCAGCTCTGGGGAGGCTGAGACAAGAGGATCATTATGAGTCTGAGCTGCATAGCAAGACCCTGTGCCAAATACATACATACATAGATACAAACAAAGCAAAAAGATGCAATTCTCTGGGCAAAAAAATCATGTTTCTCAAAGTGTCCAAGATATAGCTCTGAAAGGAAAAATATATGTTAAGATATACAAAGATTTTAAGTAGGTTTAAGGTATGTTTGTTTTTTGTCTCCCTATAGAGTTCATGCCACCCTTAAACCTGCCTCAGCTGGGACCGGGAGGATGGCTCAGTAGAATAAGTGCTTGCCTGGCAAGTGCAAGGACCTGAGTTCAATCTCTGGTTTTGCAAAAAACAAAACAAAACAAAACAAAAAACCCAAAACAAAACAAAAACACCTGCCTCAGCTTCCCAATGCTGTGATTACAGATATATAACATCATACTCTGCTGGTGTGTTTTAGCAAAGCAAAGTAACTGAAATGGGTTATGTGGGCTGAACAAAGTTAAAAGGCCTAAGTTCAATATGCAAGGTAGCAAAACAGGAACACTAGGATTTGTAGCATTTGGTCAGTAAGTCAAATCAATCTGGCAACAAATCAAGAGTAGAAGCTCTATACAGAAAACCAACACCAACTGAAAGGTAGTATTAGGTTCAAATCTTAGTTCAAAAATTGTATGAAAAAAAAAAAAAAAAAATTGTATGAAACCATAAAGCAGCTTTACCTCTCGGCTTTGGAAATTTTAACCTGTAAATGGCACTGATACTGTCTCCCTGGTAGTTTTTGAGAAGATTAGAAATAGTAAACGGCAACAAAAATACAAACGTTGAAGCCAGATGGGTTTGGGTTAGTATTGACATAGTTTAGTACTTAGTCTTGGGTTTCTCACCTGTGAAATAGGTACAATGTCACCTCAGAGCTGTTGTAAGGATGTTTGTTACTTTTTCTTTTTTGAGATAGAGTCTCATTGGCAGTTCAGGCTGGCTTTGAACTCTCTTTATAGTACAGGCTGGCCACAAATTCACAGTGATTCTCCTGCTTCTGCCTTTTTAGTGCTGGAATTATAGGCATGCACTACCATGGCTAGCCTTGTTACTTTTTAATAACATCTATAAAGTCCTAAAAATATACCTACTAAGGTGCTCAGCAGCGTCCCTAATAGTTACATTCCTCATCTTGTATGCTGCCTGTTATATTTAATAAATGTTAAATATGATAATTTTCTATTATTAGAAATTTCAGAACAATTATAAACTGTAACTTTATACCCTATTATACCCAATCTCTCTCTTCATATTAATCAGAGATAAATGATAATTCATTATTTATTCAAACTACAAGTTGATTTTTTTTTTTTGGCGGAACCGGGGATTGAACTCAGGCCCTTGTGCTTGCCAGGGAAGTGCTTATTCCACTGAGTCATCTCCGCAGCCCCAAACTACAAAATTTTCAGGACAATTCAGAGTAGAAACAGGTTTAGTTTAGGAATAAGGCAGTAAGTGGGAAGGCGATATGTTACCCTAAATTAGATATAACAATTATATACTACATAAGTCCTTACATTACATGCTTATTTGTTGAAACAAGTTATTATTTATTTTTGTCCAAGGCAAAGTCATTAATAAGTTTAATTCTTTCCCACAAACACCATTCATTTTAAGCCTTTCTAACTATAGCTGTCTTGGCTCTAGATTGATTTCATTGGGTTACAGGGAGACCACTGATCTTATCAGTTCTTCAAAGACATTTTAAAACTGCAAGTATCGAGCCGGGTGTGGTGGCGCACGCCTGTAATCCCAGCACTCAGGAGGCTGAGGCAGGAGGATTGGTATGAGTTCGAGACCAGCCTGAGCTACAAAGTGAGCTTAAGGCCAGCCTGAACTGCATAGTGAGACCCTGTCTCAAAAAGACAGAAAAAAAAAAAAAAAAAAAAAACCAAAAAAAAAACTGCAAGTATCGGGGCTGGGAAGATGGCTCAGTGGAATAAGTGCTTCCCTGGCAAGCGTAAGGGCCTGAGTTCAATCCCTGGTTCTGCTAAAATAAACAAAAAAACCAAAACCAAAAACAACCCCCTCCCCCCAAAAATAAATCTTTTAAGTATTAAAAAACTGTAGCAGCCATTTCATACAACTATTTCATAGGGGGTGCTATACGCTGGTTTTTAGAAACCACCTATCCATCCTCTGGTGATACATAGCAAGAGTGAAAAATAAAAAAGTAGGTGGTAGTAATTCAATGTACATGGTAGGAATTCAAAATAAGTCTCTCTCTTACAGTAGAAAGGAATCAAGGTTAAGCGTTTATTTGGGCAGGGTGATGCATAACTGTAATCCTAGCACTCTGGGAAGCTGAGGCAGCAGAATTGCAAGTTTGAGCCTAGCCTGTGCAATTTAGATTCCGACTCAAAATAAAAAATAAAAAGGGGCCAGTAGAGATAGCTCAGAGGTCTAAGCACCTGTTTTGGCAAACGCAGGGACCAGGGTTCCAGCCCTGGTCTCATATGCCACACCAGCCAGCCCCGCCCCGCCCCTGGGTATAGTGAACCAGCGAACTAGTCTGGGCATGATGATGCATGCCTGTAATCCCAGCATAAGGGAGGCTGAAACTAGGAGGATCACTATGAGTCCGAGCTGCATAGTGTGACTGTACCAAATACATAAAATGAAATTAAATAAATAAATAAATAATAAAAAGGGCTGGGAGCATAGTTTAGTGGGACAGTCCTAATTCCAATCCCCAGCAGCAGGAAGAAAAAAAAAAATCTTATTTTGCCAAATTAAATTTATTTAGTTTCCTTTTTATGAGACAGGGTCACACTATGTAGTCTAGGCTGGCCTTGAGCTCATTATGTAGCCCCGCTGGCCTGGAACTTATCACAGTCCTTCTGCCCGTCTCCAGAATGCTGGGATCACAGGCATGTGCCACCATGTCCACATAATAACAAGAAAGTTAAAAAACACAGAAATGTTAATTATGGAATACAGTACATTGTACTACATGGAAAAAATTCATATATGAAACAAAGTGTTCATGTAAACTTTCGAATGATGTAAGTATAGAATTTTTCTTTTATATGTATGTCCAAAACTGCCTAATAAATACTTAGGTATCCAATGTAAGAAAAATCTATTTTAAGATTTAACAGCAATAGAAAATTTTGCTATACTATAGGTATCAATAAGGGTAATATACTTCTGCTTTTGGAAACACAAGTTATATATAAAAACTTGGAGCCCTATTCGTACAAAACACGTTCAAGTCATAAATAATCTGGTTTTGGCACATGAACATTAACTAATATCATGCCAATGTTTAAAGTTGTTGGTGAGACATCTTTTCTCTAAAAATACAAAAAATAACTTCTCAAAACACTTTTCATTATTTACCATTATCAATTCATATTTAAAAATATATGCCACTCTTTACAAATTTACCTTCTCATTTTTTTTGTCTGTCTCTGGTGGCTGCTTTGCTCCTACACTTCGAGGAGTACGAACAACTTCATCCTCAGCCGTTTCAACAGTCCGTCCATTTGGCTACATGGGCAACAAGAAAGTATCATGTTATCAAGATGCCTGGCAGATTAAACTAGATTTATACTCAGGAAACAATATATGGATCAAATTCTTTTTTTTTTTTGTGGTACGGGGGATTGAATTCAGGACCCTATGCTTGCCAGGAAAGTGCTTATTCTACTGAGCTATCTTCCCAGCCAATACATGGATCAAATTCTACCACTGGTGGGCATTAACAAGGTCATTTTTGTATAGCAATATTACATAAGAAGATGTGATGACCTAAGTAACAGTGTTTTGTGATATAAATACAATGAGCCATAAACACAACTGTACAACAAATTTTCTGATCTCACCCAGATATCAGTCTAACTAGGACAACAGAATAAAGGCAGGTGAAAGGACATCACAGATGTATTCCTACTATGACTACCAACTAGCTGTAATCTAAGATCATTTCACAGGCTTATTTCTATGTCTGTAAAATGACAGTTCTGATCTATGGGTATTTAAGAGTAAGCAAATTTTTTTGGTAGAGTCACAGGTAAAGTATTTTAGACACAACTCTTCCATTATAGTACAAAAACAGCACAAATAATATACAAGTGAATGTTATATGATTTCAAATGTTGCCTCCAATTCTATAATTTAGCGGCTCTACTATTCTGGGATGGAGAAGTTTTATCAATCACTGCCACCTAGAAAGGCTATCTTTGCTTTCCTTTCCTCACATTCCCAAAATGATAAAACTGCACTTTGACACATTCATTGGTAGAATGGTAGAGTTCTAAAAATCAGCTTGTAAGCATCAGAATCATTCATTTAAAAAAAAAAAAAAAGCAAACACTTCTGAGTTCTGTCAATAAAATTGTATAGACTGAAGCATTTGAATAGGGCCCAGTCATCCATATATAATTTTTTTGAACCCTATTACATTTCCCTTGTGCATTTCTCTCAACACAATAAAGTCAATAAATCATGCACAAGTTTTAACTTTTTTCTAGTTCTTGCAGAGTAGACCTCTACCAGACTGCCTATTCACAGTATAGCTACAAACAAGAAAACAATCAATATTCAGTTTCCATAATTGATTTAATCTGCATGTAATGAAAATGATCAGAAAAACATAGTTGGAAAAACAGGCCATTTATATTCCAAAATTCAACTTGTAAGCTTTCCAAAGATTAGTGGCAGAAAATCAAAACAAAGCTGTCTTTTTGCTGATTAAATTCTTTTTTTTTTTTTTTTTATGGTGGAAATGGGGATTGTACTCAGGCCCCTGCGTTTTGCCAGGCAAACACTTATTCCACTGAGCCACCTCTCTGTCCCTGATTAAATTCTCAATGAATCAAAATTTAATCTAAATAGCTTGTTGGAAGTCAGGCAGCTAATGCTAACTTAGGTTTCCGTATTCTTGGTTTTCTTCTGTGCTGTTTTGTCACTTTAATGTTGCCTTTGCTAATCTTTCCATGGGCTTTGGGGAGACAATACATGGAGAAAGGTAAGAAACTTCTGGAAGGCAAGTGGACTTGGGGTAGGTATACATCAGGAAAGTAAACTTTTCTCTAATTTCTAATATTACCATCCTGTCTTGGCTGTTTTCATGCTGTTTCTTCTCCTTGCCTATTCTGCCTGCTGCATTTCTCCCATTATTTCATAAGTAGTTCACCAGATTTCCATTTACAAAATTACACTTCAGGGAACTTCCTATCATGGTCACCAAATGGAAGGTGAAAAAGTCTTTCAAACAAATATGAACTCTGAAATCCTCAATTATGACAACAGTAGTCTGACAGATTTGAGAACACTCAGTTCAAGTTCATAGGCTGAATGATCAGCAAACCAAAGGGGTTCACATGCCAACTATAGTTCCTTCTTTATAGTATATGTAACTACAGCTGTTCTCTTTGGCCTACTGCAGATCTCTCAATTTCCCAAGCCCCGGGATTTATATAGCTCTCACAACTACCAGTATTGTAGATGTCATTAAGAACTCCCTCCACACACCTGGTATAAGCCTTCTATCTCAACAGTAAAATCAACAGAATTCTTGGGTAGCAGAAACAGAATGTATTATGGTGGCTGTCTCATCAAAGCACAACTAATCTGTCCTTGTCTATTGCTTGTCTAGAACACCCTGCCTAGAAAGTCATATTTGAATCAACTACTCCCTAAATGGGAATTTTATACATATAGATTTACTCAGCTGTACAGTAAATAACAAACACCAAATCCCTAATGTGTCTGCCTTTGTGACTGTCAACGAGATTTTTATGAAAGGATTGTTTATATCTATCTCTATATATGTACCTATAGTAAATTTCTACAGATTAGCAGTTACATAGGCCTCTCATTGTAACTCAGTTTTAAACTCTTCGGAGAGCCTTAGGGCCGGGGAGATGGCTCAATGGAATAAGTGCTTCCCTGGCAAGTGCAAGGGCCTGAGTTCAATCCTTGGTTCTGCCAAAAAAAAAAAAAAAGAAAAGAAAAAAAATATTGAACATTTGTTTAAAATCTACATTGAATTAAGGTGTCACGAATGTATATAAAAGATAATGATTCTTTAAAATGTCAAGGGTGGGACCGGGGAGATGGCTCAGTAGAATAAGTGCTTCCCTGGCAAGCACAAGGCCCTGAGTTCAATCCCCTGTACCGCCAAAAAAAAAAAAAAAAAAAAAAAAAAAAAAAAAAAAAAAAAAAAAAAAAAAAAAAAAAAAAAAAAAAAAAAAAAAGGGGCAAAAAAAAAAAAAAAAAAAAAAAGAAAAAACTCAAGGGGCCAGGGATGGCTCAGTGGAATAAGCGCTTCCTGGCAAGTACAACGGCCTGAGTTCAATTTCTGGTTCCACAAAAAAAAAGTCAAGAACCAGGTGGGCAAGGTGGCACATCTATAGTTCTGGCACTCTGAGAAGCTAAGGCTGAATGATTAAAAATTCAAATCCAATGTGGGCAACTTAACTCTGTTCTTTTTTTTTTTAAAGAGCTTCTGTAAGAGACTTTGGATTCAATATTCAGACCCTTCCCTTTAATCCAAGAACTGAACTAATCCAACGGAAGTATACTTCTTTCTTGGTTTTAAAAGTGGAACACCAGGCTGGGGAGATGGCTCAGTGTTGAATAAGCGCTTCCCTGGCAAGCACAAAGGCCTGCGTTCAATCCCCAGTTCCACCAAAAAAAAAAAAAAAAAAAAAAAAAAAAAAAAAAAAAAAAAAAAAAAAAAAAAAAAAAAAAAAAAAAAAAAAAAGAGTGGAACACCTGTAATTCATATCCCTAAAAGACTTAGACAAGATTAAGGGATAAAAACCAAATTGATAAAAGAATTTCAAAATAGGCTTACCAAGAAACTGAAATAAATGAAAATGCTAAAAAGTTAAATACCACCTATCTACAAGTATAACATTAGAAACTAATTTGAAAATTAGGGTTAAAAAATTGGGAAAGAGTTAAAAGAAAACTAAAAACAATGGAATAAAAGTAAAATTATATTTAAGCAAAACATGCTGAAAAAGATGGAACATCCTTTCAAATAAACTGCAATAGTTTGTATTACTAAGCCCATTTGAAGAGAAGTATATACTTTAAATCAAGGATAGACTGCACCTGTAATCCCAGCACTCTGGAGGCAGAGGAATAAGGATCACTATATAGGCCTTCCTGGACTACACAGTGAAATTTTGTAGCCCTTCTCCCCAGTATATAATATTCTAAAATGAATGTTAGAATAACATAATAAAGATAGATGATAAAATTAAATATAACTCCACTTACGTCTTATAATAGGGATATTACAGTTCTGTTTCAATAATGTGCAAGGATTACTAAGAACGTTCATTATAAATGCAGACTCCTAAAAGCTGAGCACAGAGGCACACACTTGCAGTCTCAGCTATGCTAGAGACTCAGGCAGGAGAACCACTTGAGCCCAAAACTTCAAGTATAGACTGGGCAACATGGCCAGACCCACCTCAAACCAAAGCAAAAATCAAGCAAAAAGCAGATTTTGTAGAACCAAATCTAGATCTGTGGTGCCTGCCTGGCAAATGCAAAGTCCCAAGTTCAATCCCTGGTACCCCCGAGCCCCCACAAAAGCATACAATGTGACTCTATAGCAAATAGCAGTACCTTGAAGAATCTTGAGATTTTTTTTTTTTTTTTTTTGAGGCAGGGTGGTCTCAAACTCACCACTATCTTTCTGCTCCAGCCTCAGAGTTGTGGGATTACACCCACATGCTACTGTACCTGGCAAGTCTTGCAATGTTTCAATTTAACTAAGATCTTCAACTTCTAAACAAGAAAAACTAGATGTCCATGGTATAAAATACTAGGGAAGTTGAGGCTGGAAGATTGTTGTGAGTCTGAGGTCAGCCTGGGCTACAAAGTGAATTTAGGATCTGTCTCTCTCACCAAGACAAGCCAAATTCATTATAGTTAACATTTTTTTTTTTTTTTTTTTTGTGGAACCGGGGATTGAACTCAGACCCTTGCGCTTGTCAGGCAAGCGCTAATTCTACTATCTCCCTGGCTCCTATGGTTAAATGTTTTATTCAAGTTTAGAGTTTCCCATTCTTGCCAGGTAGATTACCTTCCTCCGAAGCTGGGCCTTCTTTATTTCTCTAGTTTCTCCCAATATCTTGCTCCCATTTCCCTACCCACCTTAAAAACCAACTTCACGGTCAGGCATATAGTTCAGCAGCACAAGCACCTTCCTGGCAAGGTCCTAAATTCAATTCCTGGTCCAACCCACCAACTTCTGTGATTAGGTGTTTTGGGCTCATTAGGGGCCAAGTGGATTGTATTGTTAATTTTCTGAATATGGATAATAGTCCCTCGATATGTAAGGAGCTGATTCCAGAATTCCCAGGAATACCAAAATGTGCAGATGCCCAAGTCCCTTAAGTAAAATATGTGCCATATGTGCATATTACCTACACATTCTCATTTTTAAAATCATCTCTAAATTGCTTACAATACTTAATACAATGTAAATATCATAAGTAGTTGTTCAGGGCACAATGGCAGAAAAAGTCTATATGTGGTATAGACTCTATTTTTTTTTTTTAAAACTACTTTTGAACCCCAGTTAGTTGAACCCATCCATGAAAAATTCAGACAGGATAGCTGGCTATATATCCTTTTCCACAACTGGAATAAAGGACTGGCAGAGGAGAAACTGAGCTTTTCATTTTGCATCCCTTTCCCAGTGAGACTGTATAAATATTGTATTCCTTTTTATTGCCTTCCATTTGTAAGCGCACCTTGCTTTTCTCCAAGTAAATACATAGCATAGTACAAGGCATAGAACAAGCACTAAATAAACTGTAGCTTACACTTAGCCCAATACGTTTTTCAAACTGTCATGCCTCACAGTCAAATGTGAAACTAATTTAGTGGATAACAATATTAAAGAAAGATCCTTCAGTCATGAGCGTGATGACTGGGTGAAATGCATGAATGTGCTGCCCTCAAACCTTGTTATGACGTGGGCACATTACCCATCTGATATGGAAAAAAAATATTAAAGATAAATACAAGTTTTGTGTTATAAAATAACTTGCTTACTGAAGTTGCAGTCAAAATACATGAAGGCCACAATTTTGTAAATATTGATTCAGCTAATCTCCAGTACATCTTCAATTTTGGTAAGCAAAGATAATACTTTCTGACTCAAATAAGGCTCAACCACTGAGCCTCCCTCCGTTCAGTACCCTTCAAAGCCAATATTTTCACAGTTTAAGTGTTCATCAGAGCCTGCTCATTCTTCAGATGAGTCATCTGAGTTAACCATGCACTTCAGATGGGCTCCTGGAGCACCTGTCTCTAGCCTCAAAGTCCATCTGAAATTCTAGAAGTCCCAAAGAGGGCTTTGAAATTTTCACATCCTGCCACATCTACAAGGCTTTGGGGTTAAAGTATACACTTTTTTTTCAAGGTCATTTCTTCCTTTAGCCCGGAACAAATTTCTCTATTTCCATCATGACATTACTTACTTGATGCTCTCTATACAATTTTTAATTGTATTTCAACAATCCAATTGAATTATTAGATTTTCAATTTGCTCCTCTAACTTAACATCAACAAAATTATGTCCTGTTCTAAGCAGAAAGTCTGGAAAATCTGTGTCTATCTTTCTAATAGCAAGCAAAATGCTAATGCTCCTACAGGCCTAAGAATACACTGTGACCTATCACATCTCTAATACCGTTACCAGCAATATTCTCCACTTCCCACATTAGCTTGCCCAAATCCCTCCGTGGAATTTGTCATCCATCTCCAAATCGTAACACTATTTCCAACTTCTATTTGTACCTACTAGTCTACACTACATTATGAATCTGGGTTCAATGCTAGTCCCTACGACAACTCAACTACTGTGTGCAAACCTCACATTGCCCACAGCCTCAGTACTGCCATACTAGATGCAGTGAATTACACTTTAAAAAAAAAAAAAAAGGTTGAACCGAGGATATAGCTCAGGGGTATAGCACTTGCCTAGCAAGCTCGAGGTCTGGAGTTTATTTCGTGTTCAACTTTAGAAAAGTAAAAGTGTGTGGCTGGGGAGACAGTTCAGCGGCATAAGTGCCTCCCTGGCAAGCTCAAGGTGCCTAGTTGGATCCCCGGTACCGTATTTAAACAAACAAACAAATAAATCTAAAGTAAAGTCCAAGTGTGAAAGGTAAGAGGTATTACCACGGGGGAACGGCAATAAATAATTCGGAAGCAAAACACAAACTCTTGATAAAGGGGATGCGTTGCCTTAGTGTTTTCACACTTGGTAACGGAGACACTTCATCCTTCACCGTTCTGCCCTGCCGTCCAGTCTATTTCAGCTCCTCACCACGTGTAGAGGTTAGAACGGAGCATTACAAGAACCTGCCTCAGCGCTTTCTTACGGGGCCACACACTCCTCAAAAGAATATTAGGTAACCGACTCCGTCTGGCCCCGCTCCTGTTCCGGCCTCCACCCGCCACACTCACCCTACCAAAAGTGTGCAACCATTTCCCTTTAACAGTCCCAGCTAAAACGGAAGCAGGTCTCAAACGGGCAGCTGTAATCCTCTTTGGGTCGCCGTGTGTTTCCTCCCCTGGCTACCACTGCGATACGCGTTAGGATAGACATCTGCCACAACTTCCCAACGCCACCGACGGTCCCACTTCGCCCCACGTGCAGCCGGCACTGTGAGCCCGCTGGAAGGCTGCACTTTCGGGTGACCACGGCTTGACCTCTGTGCCACTACCCTCGACCCTCCAGATCACTTGCTCCAAAATGGGCTTCCCTGCCAGTCCTCGCGCGACCCAGGTTTCCCTTCCACCTCAGGAGTCCAGGGCCTCGGGTTGCGCCGACCGCATCTGCACGCTCGCGGCGGGGGCCCGGCCTCCCCACCCACCGGCCCCGACTCACTTTGGGCTTCTCGGGCGGCTTCTTCCGGTTCTTCTTCTTCGGCTCCTCGCCCCGTAGGCTCCGCAGCAGGGTCGAGTCGTCCGGGGCCGGGCCCAGCGCGGCCACCGCCTCCTCCCGCCGGCGGGGCGGGCTCCTGCGCTTCTTGCGGGCGCCGGCGCACGCCGCGGCCCAGCCGTAGCCGAGCAGTACGAGCAGCAGCAGCCCAAGCGTGCCGGCGCCCACTAGGATCACCCAGCCCGGGTACCGCCGCGGCTCCAGCCCCAGGTCGAGGCCCAGTTCCGTGCGCAGGAAGCCCAAGGCGACCGACAGCATCTCCCGCAGCCAGGCTGAGCCCTCCTCGGCCTGCTGAGCCAGCTCCTCCTGCCAGCTCCGCGCAGCCATCTTCCCTCCCGTCAAGGGGATTCGCGGGCCAACGCCGGGGCGCCGGGACGCCGCAGAAGAGTCGAGCGCGGCGCCAAGGTTCGGCCGCCTCAGGCCGAGCGCATCACGATCACCGTTCGCGCTGGGGCCGGGGTCGGCCACAGCCGCCTCGGAGAGGCCGGGGGTGCTCCCGGGTGTCGCTCCCGAGCGTCCTGTATCAGCCTCGCACAGCCCCCGCCGCCAGAAGTGGGAGAAGGGAGGGAGTGTCTCCAGCGGCGGCCGCTAAGCGGCGTCTCGGCGCCAGCGCCTGGCCCCACTGTCCTCCCTCGGCGGAACAATGGCGGCTGGAGCAGCGCTCCACGGCGTGCGCGGGGCCGCGCGCGGGTCACGCGGGCTCGGTGGCCGTGACGCGTCACGTGGGCGGGGCCGTGGGCGGGGCTCGGGGCGTGCCGGGCGAGTGCTCTGGAGGGCGTGCGTTACTGCCGGGTGGAGACCCAGAGCGTGGGGACCGGTGACTGCGAACTCCCGGCCTGGGGCCCTCCGTGGCGAAGCGTCTCTGAGGGCGGGGGACGTGGAGCTAGAGATGTTGCGCTAGAGCGTGTGCCAGGGAGGAGTTCGTGGGAGGCGGGGAGGGAAGAGCGAGGGACCGGGTCACAGGACCCGGGTCGCTGCTAACCCCGCTGTTGGGAGTCTTTCGTTTATGTATTTGTGGTGATGGAGTGGAAATGAACTTTCTGCTTGAGATCATCATGCGCTCCGGAGTCTTGTTTTTAGAAGTTAAAAGCCGGGAAGCCCGTAGCACCACTATTAGTTTCCTACTAATTTGTAAATGGAGCGCATTAGATTGTATTTACATGTAGAGCTAAAATTAGCTTTTGTGTCTCATTTTAAGCTTTTATACAATGTTGCTAAAGATGTTTCAAAATTCCCTTTTAAGATAATGTATGTATTTAGGTATATATGTTATGTTGACTGCTAGGAAATAGCATTAGGCGGAAACGAATTACCTTTTCAGATTTTTATTTTTTTGCGGAACCGGGGATTGAACTCAGATCCTTGCGCTTGTCAGGGATGTGCTTATTCTACTGAGCCATCTCCCTGGCCTCCCCCCCCTTTTCAGATTTTAAAGTACAAAGATGTTTGGCAGCTACTGTACATTAGGACAATATTTAAATTTCATTTTGCTATAAGGAAATGTTCTATCATTAAATCATAATTGGCATGTAAGCAAGTGAACCAGAGGCAAGCACCAAATGCTAAAAAATATGAGTATTTTGACCTACTTTGCAGCTGTGTGTAATGCATATGATTAATAGGTGGAAGAGAGTTTTGTAAATAGTAAAAAAAAAACCAAACTACTCATGCTAACTTGATGCAGTTTTAATTAAAAACTATAAATTATAAGACCAGAAAGGTGTCATTGGAATTTTTTTTTTTTCCTGCATTTAGGGCAAGGTCCACAGGGTCTAGTCACTAGGTAGGTTAGACTCATAGTGAACCTCCTGTTTTCAGCTTCCTAAATGCTGGGATCACAGGCATGTGCCACCACTCCCAGGCTCAATCTCTCCATCTCAGCAAGACCACCCCTGGGACAGCCTGGGATGGAATCCTGGCCCAAGCTCTCTGCCTAAGCAGGAACTTTAGTCCACCGAGCTATTATGCTGGCCCTTTGGAATTTTCTTGAATTCTAAAAATTAACACATTTTATTCAGATTCTAAAAATAAGATTTGTACCCTTACATGTCTAATTTGGTTCCAGAGAGGAAGGGTCCTGACTTTCCTGAGTGGTTCTGTTGACCTTTGTAGATTAGCACCTGTGGATCTTATGAAATTAAACAATTACTCTAATTGTAGTGGGTGTGCCAGGCCCTTTGGCAGCCTAGCAAATACTGATTCAATAAAATTATATTACTTTTCTTGTTTCTTTTTCTGTAACTCTTTAATCTTAGAAGTAGAGGGGCCAGGGAGATGGCTCAGTGGAATAAGTGCTTCCTGGCAAGCACAAGGGCCTGAGTTCAATCCCTGGGTATGTTGGGACTGGGCATGGTGGTACATGTCTGTAATCCCTCTGTTGGTGAGGCTGAAAATGAAGATCGCTATGAGTCGAGCTATGTAGAGTCCCAAGACCCTATACCAAATACATAAAAATAGAAAACAAATCTAAAATTGTGTTTATATCTTTATAAACACAATAAACATTGTATCTTTTATTTTTGAGACAGGATCTTGCAGTACAGTTCAGGCTGGGCTTGAGTCACTTTGTAGCCCAGGCTGGTCTTGAATTCGAAACTCCTCCTGTGTCACCTTCCCATGTGCTGGGATTATAGGCATGTGCTACCACGCCCAACTAGTTATAATAATTTTTAACTTTCTATATACTGTTTTGCACTTAGTGTAGCCATGAACATTCATATCAGTTGCTAAAACTCATCTGGTAAAGCCCACCAAGAGCATGTAGCCATGTTGTCCCATAAACTAAGGGTGTTGATTAACCGTACAATGACATTTAGGTAAATTTATTGACACAGTGCAAGTCTTGAAAGACTCGAAGCAAAGCATGGTTGAGTGAATGGAGTTAATGTTAGTGTTGGTCAATGCAGACTGAGAATCTAACTCCTTGTGAATTGTGAAGTTAAGATTAATGTAAAATGTATCTGAAACCCCTTTCTCAAAGATCTGCACTTCCATTGGAAATATAGATCGCTTTTTTTTTTGTGTGTGTGAGGGGGGGTATTGACCTTACAAGGGAATATCATTCAAAAAGGAATGAACTGTGCAGCAAGCAACATGAATGAATTTCAGGTTTGCCAAGTAAATGAAGCCAGAACCTCTGATACAGAATTAGAAAATGTGAACTAGTCCTAGTGATGAAAAGCCAGTTGGGTTACTTGAAGATATGGGAGCAAGAAGTGGAGAGGAGATAGAGGATCCCAGAAAACTTAGGAATGATGGGTATGTTCATCATCTTGGTGGTTTTACAGGTATATGGGCATTTTAAAACATAACAAATTTTAAATTTTAAGTAGTAAAATTTATCTTTTGTCAATTATACATCAATAAAACAGTTCTAAAAATGCCAAATACAATAAACATACTTGTTTTCAAGAATGGCTGAGCTCAAATTAAAACCCAGACCTCCCTCTGCTCTTGAATCCTTGGTCAAACATCTTTCAGAGTGCTGTGCAGTTTAAACCACATAAACAACAGAAATTCACCTTCTCACAGCTGAGGAGCTACAAGTCCTGATCAGATGGCAAGGTTGGCAGCAAGCAGCTCTCTTTTGTCTTTTATCATAAAGACATAATATTAGGGATCAGGGCCCACTCTTGTTTTTTTTCAAACCAAACTCTACCTAGCTTTATTAAGGGTACTTTTCATAAACAGTCATGGTATTTCAGGCAGGACATGAGCACACAATCATTAACAGTATACAACAACGTTCAAACTCCCTTCTTGGATGGACTACCAAAAATCAGAAAGCCACTACAAAATCCAGTGAAGTCTTCATGTGAGGCTCTGAAGTAGGGAAAGTTTAGAGTAAGGGTTGACATTTCACATTTAGCATGTTGTTTAACAACTTTCTCACAAGCCGACCCTGACTTTCAGGAAATGAAAATGGCAGAATTATCAATCTGAAGATCCATAACCTTGAAAACGAAACTAATTGCTCTTGTGGGATACCTTCTCAACATTACTGGCAAGTCCAGATCGCCTGACACACTGGGAACATCACTTCTGGGAATCAAATTTCAATAGGTCTCTGGGCTTAAGGAAGTTAAGCCTATGCTGATGGCAGAGGAAAGGAAGACATAAATGAACTAGGAGCTGTCCCATACCACAAGGCATTTATGGTAAGATGGCTATGTGTGTCAACATCAGGGAATCCCTCCCCCTGGGAGCCAAGAGGAAGCCTCTCAAAACCAGCAGGGAAAGGTGCCTTCCCCACATCAATCCAGCTTTGGAGATGTTGTTCTACTGAAAAATGCTCCTCCCCAAAACAATAAAGTGTTCTGTGTGCTAATCACACAGCTTTAAAAAAAGTAAAACAAAAATCCGCATTTTTGTAAAACTTGATAAAAATAGTATTTCAAACTGTACAGTCACCAGAAGTACGTAGTTAGGAAAAATGTACACACTTCACTTGGCATCTCCAGCATCTTCAGCATTTTGTCCCTGGTCTGTTTGGCATCTCCATTTTCTACAGAGTTTATTTCCATGCTTGCTGGCATCAGCAAAGGTACCCTTTGGGTACCTCCTCTCCCTTCTTTGCAGAGACCTTTTTAGGCTTGGGCTCTGGCTTTGGAGAGCTGGTTTAGCAGAAAGCCTTGCAGATCTTCTCTGTGGTTCATCCTTCACCTTGGCTTCATTGCCTTTAGCTTCCCCTTCCGCCTTTCTCTTGGGCATGGTAGTGGTGGTGGGGGGTGGTAGACACTAGATGCAGCAGCACACAGCTTTGGGCAGCCTGGGAGTCGTCCTCGCCTCTTCACACTGCTCTAGGACCCACTCTTCAGATCCTATTTAACCCCGGTACTTCCTTAAAGTTCTGTCTCCCTGTACAGTCACAGTGGAGTTAGGGCTTCAGCCCACGGATGTGTAGGAGATACAAACACAGACTATAATGTGAGCTTTTGTTTGAATGACTTGGGTCTTCAAAGTGTGGTTTCTTGTTCTAAAGTGCTGGCCTGGTCACAGATTTGCACACCAGAAGGCTGTTCTCACAGTAAAGCAGAACTATCATTGAGAGAGAACCAGGAGTACCAAGTCTGGGAGTGCTATCCTAGTAATTTCAGTAAGAATTAATAAATAATGAAATTAATTGTCCACACAAATATCCTGAGCCTCCAGATTGAAAGGATTTACAGACATTTCTAAAACATGCCACCAATTTATATGAAATTAAAGACTGGACTTTGATCTATTGTACATCTCTGGAGCATTAGGGTAGGACCATGGGGAACCAAAAGTGATAACAGGTGGGAAAGTTGTAGTATAGAACTACACAGGTATGGTGGCACACACCTGTAGTCCTGGCACTACAGGAGGAAGGAGGTTGCTGTGAATTCAATGACAGTCCGGGCTACATAGCAAGACCCTGTCTCAAGAAAAAATAAACACAAAACTAAACCCTCCCAAGTTGGGGTGTATCACCTTTAGGAATGCCATACAGAAACAAACATACCAAAGAATATATGCATTCTGATAGAATGCATTAAAAGTTAAAAAAAAAAATCAGTGTGTACATGTATAGTGAAAAGGTGAAAACCTACAGGAATAATGACCACCAAACTTAAGATAGCAATTATTTCTAGAGATGGGGGAGAGAAGTGGGATTGGTGGGAGGTACTCAAGGAGTCACAACTATTTCTGTAATGTTTTGCCTCAAGCTAGTTTATATGCATGAAGGTTTTTAGGTTGTCTCTGAATCACTACAGCAGTGGGTTGCACAGAAAGTTAGGCAAAAATGGAATCTGCCCTGACTCTATACAATCGCTGGCCTGAGGATAAACTGATGGTCCTAACTCAGGGTTACTTAACCCCCTGTGCTCTGGTTTCTTTCTTCTTTTCCCCTTTTTCTCCTCCTTCCCCTTCCCCTTCCCCTTCTCCTTCCCCTTCCCCTCCTCCTCCTCCCCCTCCTCCTCCTCCTCTTTCCTCCTCTTTCTTCTCCTCCTCCTCTGGCTCAGCCCACCCTGGGAGCATGTCTGGCATGGCCTGTGCTATGTGGTGCTGGGGATTGAACCACGGTCCCTATGCGCTTGCGTAAGCTTGCCTAAGCAGGCACTTTGGACTGCTGAACTATCTTGCCAGACCCTGTGCTCTGGTTTTATGCTTACCACACCATGAACTCAAATAGTAATGTGGCTTTTTATGTAGACTTTGGTATGTAAGAGAGAATGGGTTGAAGCATTAACCTTTAGGAAATGTGATCCTCTTAGCAGTTGCTGGTGTAAATGATCCATTCAAGCATATGCTGCGTGGCACCCAAGGGGGTGATGATTATTGGTCCTTTTAGACAACTTCCCACAATGAACCATACCATATAGAGCTCAGCTATAATACAGTATATACAGTGATGCACAATAGATCTGTGACATTAAAAATTCACATGGGACACTGAGAAAAAAAGTCTGAATTCATATCCAGCAGTTGGGCTCTGTAGATCATTTATTCAATCATTTATTCACAGAGTTTTTGTTAAATTTCAACTCTCTGCTTTAAGTGCATTGAATCTGCTCTCAAAAATCTCGAAATCGAGCCGGGCATGGTGGCGCAGGCCTGTAATCCCAGCACTCGGGAGGCTGAGGCAGGAGGATTGTTGTGAGTTCAAGCTCAGCCTGAGCTACAAAGTGAGCTTAAGGCCAGCCTGAACTGCATAGTGAGACCCTGTCTCAAAAAGACAAAAAAAAAAAAAAAAAAAAAAAAAAAAAAAAAAAAAAAAAAAAAAAAAAAAAAAAAAAAAAATCTCGAAATCTAGTGCTGATTCAGGGACACATGCTGTAGCTCAAAGTTAAACCAAGGGGCCAGGGAGATAGGGAGATGGCTCAGTGGAAAAAGTGCTTCCCGGGCAAGCTCAAGGGCCTGAAGTTCAATCCCAGGTTCTGCCAAGAAAAATAAAAGTTGATCCAAGCTTGGGGATCACAGTGGGAGCTGTGATCTACCTCCCAGTGTCTCTTCAGGAGTGAGGGACTTGGGCCAGGGAGATAGCTAAGTAAAATAAGTGCTTGCCTGGCAAGCGCAGGGTCCTGAATTCAACTCCCAGTACTGGAAAAAAAAAAAAAATAAAGGAATGAGGGACTTGTGTCTCACTATGGAGAGTATTGTCAGAAGACAACCCTTAGCTGTCATGCAAGTATTGAGAAAAACTTTCTCAGCCAAGGTCGTATCTTCCTTAGGATACCAAACACTCACTGACTGGGTTTGGTATATAAAGTCCTAGTCTTCTTGCCCAAACTTGGAGCAATCTCTAGGAGCTTCCTAGTTCCAGGCACTCCATGGGTTGGCTGAGGACTGTCAGCCAGACAGGGATCTGCTGCGTCTCAATTCAGTTCTCCCTTTGCCCAATCCAGCTTCCCTCTTTCCGCTGGATTCCAGGAGTACATCCTATTAGAGGTCCTTCATGCTGTCTTGAAGTCTATGTCACAGAGATGAACATGTAACAGGGCTGATGAGGTAGCTCCAAAGTGCTTCACACGCAACTTGGTTAAGTCTTTTTGTTTTTTTTCAGAACCAGGTATTGAACTCAGGCCCTTGTGCTTGCTAGGTAAGGACTTATTCTACTGAGCTATCTCCCCAACCCTCTTAGTTTTAAGTCTTTTTTTTTTTTTTTTTTTTTAATTTTTGGTACCAAGAATTGAACTCAGGACATCACACTTGCTGGACAAGTGCTGTGCCACTGAGCTATGTCACTAGCCCTAGCACGGTTAAGGGATGAGTTAAGATGTTGCCAAGAGAGAGGCATGAGGACCAGCTCCCGTCCTTTGAACATGGTAGGTCTTAATTATGATGAACCTTGTGTACATAATAAAGTCTGTGGAGCCGGGCGTGGTGGCGCATGCCTGTAATCCCAGCACTTGGGAGGCTGAGGCAGGAGGATTGTTGTGAGTTCAAGACCAGCTTGAGCTACAAAGTGAGCTTAAGGCCAGCCTGAACTGCATAGTGAGACCCTGTCTCAAAAAGACAAAAAAAAAAAAAAAAAAAAAAAAAAAAAAAAAAAAAAAAAAAAAAAAAAAAAA
>PVKA01015544.1:0-19945 GCA_004027165.1 Ctenomys sociabilis | reverse complement strand
TCTCCCAGGAGCTGTGCCTTACCGCTGACTAGGGTCACTTCCTCAGGCTACATATTTACATAACACCACGAACTTTTGAAATTTGTCAGAATTCTAATTTCACATTGATTCTTCTAATTGGTTTCTTTCCCTTTCTGACTATAATTTCTTTAAGAACAAGAGCTGTGTGCTTTTGCTCATGTTGTACTGTATCCTACACCTAGCATGATACCTAGTACATGGTAAGTACCCTGAACATGTTTATGAGAATGATTCATATTGCTGATGTGAGTAGAAAGACAGTGGCTACGGACACTTGACGCAAAGAAACATCGCTAATTGAAGTACTTCGTGGAGCAGGCGCTAAGGTGGCTCTAGTCATCCCTCCCATAGTATTCACAGCCTGAGTCATCCCCTCGCCTTGAGAATGGGGGATTCTGTTTCCCTTCTGATCAAATGGTGATAGCAACAGAGGATGGGCTGTCACTGCTGTGAGTATGCCTCACAAGACTGTAGCCCCATCTCCCTGGCCTTGGTGAATCGGGGTTCTGTGGGGACAGGCCTGTGTGGCAAAAAACAGAGCCTGGCCTCTCACCAGCTGCCAGACAGAAAACAAGAGCCTTAGGTAATGACTGGAAGGAAAGGAATCCTGCCAGGAGACTTACCTGTTCACAAATAGACCCCTCCTTGGCTTATCATCCAGCGAGACGCCACGGCTGCTTAATGCTTTTTGCGAGACCCTAAAATACAGAAGCGGGCTAAGCAGTGCCAATATTTTGACTTATGGAAACTGTCAGCACAGTGTTATTTAAAGCTATTAAATTTGCAGTATTATTGTTACACAGAGATAGATCCGGGTATTTTGGAACCTGGGTGAGGGATGCTGCTAAAAATGTGGATATGGGTTTGAGACCAAGGAATAGTCAAGGCCAAAAGACTTTTGAAGAGCCTGAAAAAGTCGAAATTACTCTGAAAATACTGTTAATTGAAATATGGGCTTTAATGACATTCCCAAGCTCTAAAGAGACTGAAGAACATGTTTTGGGAATGGAAGAAGTGTGCTTTCGTTATGTAACACAAAGTTCTCACACACACACCCTCTCCAGCCAGTGTACTTTGGTTTCTTAGTTGCTCAGGTAACAGTTCCTGTTGCAGTTCTGGTTGTTTCTGTCTCCTAGAAATGGCTAGTCACCATGGTGCACAGCTACATAGTGTAAGAACCAATCAAAGACAGCCAAGTATTCTATCTCTGTACCCTGCTCCTCCTTTGCAACTCTAGAAAAATCTCCCTACCAGGGCCTTCAAGGCCTGACATTTTGAGGGATAATTAATTCACCTGTGTCCATCCAACATTAAATAAATCTGTCTCCAAGTCCTGAGCATTGTTTCATTGTTTGTTTGCCATTGCAGCAGCAGGAAACCTAAGTCAAGTGTTTCCTGAAATTATGTCGAAAGCAGAATGTGTCCATGATGAACTTGGATATAGGACAATGGATATTTCCAAGGAAGGTGTTGATGGTGTCACTGGTTTTTTAACACTTGTGGTAAAAGTGCAAGATGAAAGGAATAAATTAACAAAACTATGCTTTACTTTTTTTTTTTTTTTTCGTGATACTAGGGATTAAATTCAAGGCCTTGCACTTGCCAGGCAAACACTTATTCTACTGAGCTATATCCCTGGCCTCTTTTTGTATTTTTGTTTTACTTTTTTTTTTTTTTTTTTTGAGATTAACAGAACTATGGAACAAAAGGTTAGGACTTGATTTTGAAAATTTTGTCTCTTTAGATGATAGAAGATGCTAGAACTGAAATAGCTTCTAAGTATCATCAGGAAAAGTAGCAGAGGAAAAAAAGTTGAGGGGGTAGCTATGTAACTTTTTGTTAAAATCACAGAAAGATAAAAGAACCAGAACACTCATTCACACAGAAAGACCTGGAAAGACATACAGATGGTGAAAACACAGATGGTCTAGCAAGTTCGAGGAACACTGGTCTACAGTAAAATGAACAGGAGCCTGAGGCAGAGGTCTTACCCAGACTAGACTTGGATGTGAGTTTTAGCCAATGTAATTGTTATGGTTTGTGTCTAGATGTCCCCCCAAAAGCTTCATGTAGTCATAGGGTTTTTGTGGAGGTGGCTGAATCGATAGAATGCATAATTGTTTCACAGAGCAACGATTCGAGGAAGGATGGGTGACTGCTGTGTGTCAGTCCACTGACTGGACTGGTACCACCCTCGTCTCAGTAGACTGGATACAGGGTAAGGGACAGAAACGCCTGTCTCCCTGTATTGTTGTTTTTGCTGTCTTCTGCTGCCATGATCTGCTGCCCCCTGCCATGTGCCACCCTGCCTTGGAGCCAGCCAATGATGGACTGAAACCTTTACGAACTGTGAGATAAGTAAACCTTTCCTACTTTAACTTTGGGCATCAGGTGATTTGTCTCAGTAAGGAAAAAGTAGTGAGCCCTCATGCAATTCCCGGAAGGCTCACAAAGGTTCTGAGAAAGGTCTATCACCAAAACACGCTAATTGGGCTGAGAGGGACAAAGAGAGTAGCAAATAAAAAAGAAGCTTTTAATACATTGCATATTGTTTTCTTTGTGGTTATTTGTTGCACAACATGCAGACATGATATTCTTTTTATAAACACTATTAGAGTAGATGCCTCTATTTGTTGAATTAAGAGAATGTAGCTGTATACCTATCTTTTTTTAAAAGCTGAATTATAGTACATTTTCAATAATTAATACTTTTTACATTGTTATCTTCTTAGTGGTTATCCATACTGTAAGAAGCAGACAGGATATCCTGTCCAAACACTATTAGTGTAAATCTTTCTTCTCATAGAATTATGCAAAGTTAGCTGTATATTTATCCTATTCTGTATATACAAATACAGAATGGTCCTTCCTTTGTATCCCCTCTTTTTTGTTTAGTCCTGTCAGAGATGCATATTCTATTGTCATTCAATTATTATAGGTGCTTGAATTCAGCGAAACAGTACAACACAGTCCAGCACTCCACAATAATGGGCTATCCACAGAAGTTGTTGACTAGAGCCATTTACAACTCAGCATATTATTGTGGTTTTATTTTATATACCTAGTTTTCATCCTTTTCTGCTGGATGGTTAAGACCAAGATAAAACAAGACCTATATGACAAAAAAATGTAACTTTTGTATCTGGTCAGTCAAGTCCCCTCAGAACTTATCCTGTAACCCTCCACCTCACTTTGTAGATCCTTTGTCAGTGTCATCCATGTGGATGAGTCACGGCCATTGCTTGACCAATTTGCTCTCTGTGGAAGTCTGAGAGAATGTTTTCTCTCCATGTGACTCTCCTTAGGCATGCTATAGATCATTGATAACATTCCTCTGTGGCTCCATAATCTCCTTGATCAGAAAATTTGGGGCACAATTGAGTTACCTGATGTTACAGTACAGGTTCTCCTATGTGCTGAGTCTTCACTGACCTTGAAAGCCTAGGGCCAAATTGTTGGCTGACCTTGCAGCTCTTCCATTTCTCCAATTTTTGATCTGCAAACTTAGGTTGTTAACTATCCAGAAGAGAAGTTGATTATTACCCTCAAACATATGCAGTTCAGTTTACCCTATCTGTCTAAATATCAAACATCTTAGCCATAATTTGGAACAGATATTTTTTATCAAGTATTGATGTATCAAATTTTAAGTCCTTACAGAATATGAGGAAAAACATTTTAAAAAGTACTATACACTTATTATTACATAGAAATTTAGAAATCTAACAATATAGAGTCTTGTAGAAGAATAGTTTTGTAACATTTTTTTCCTTGAGTCTTTTTTTTTATTGATTACCAAAAAAAGAAAAAAACAAAACTTACTTATGAAATGGTATGGTAATAATTGCTATGTTGTGATAGGAAGTATGTATTTAGCAGACCAGAATAGCAGCCTTCCAAGCATGACACTTCTATTACACATTACTATCTTCACTGCACTTGCTAGGTTCACAGGTATCAGCGTATATAGATAGTCGGGTTGAGAATCTTACCATTTAACTGCCACTTTCAAAAACCTGCTGATGTTTCTTGGGATCTTTGCCTTGGTCATCTTGGGTGTACAAATGTATGGGTTTGTCCCTGTCCTGTTTCCCACCCTTTCTCCTTACCCTTTCCTTGTTGGCTAATCCCAAAGTTCTCGCTTTCCTTTTAGTTGTGTTATACCTTTCTATTCGTATTTCTTCTTTTGAGTACTTATACTAGGGAGACTATATGATATTTGCACAGGTGGGTCTGGTTTATTTCACTTATGAGTATATGTTCAAGTGGCACCCACTTAAATATAAATGCTTCAAGTTTATCATTCTTTATAGCTAGTAATATTCCATTGTATAAAAAAATCACATCTTTTTCAACCATTCCTCATGTGATGGGCATCTTGGTTGTTTCCAAGATTTTGCTATCACAAATTGTGCTGCTATAAACATAGGTACACATATATCACTATGGTATGATGTTTTCAGTTCCTCTGGGAAAATTCTGAGTAGGGGGATAGCTGGCTTGAATGAGATTTCCAGTGCTAGTTCCCCCCCCCCCCCAGTGTATTTCTCTTTATTCATTTTCAGAGTACCAACTTAAACTTGGATAGGTTGAATTAACCCAACCCACCTCTGGCAGGTACACTCAACATGCTGTATAAAGTATAACATTCAATTTATTATTTCTTTCTCAAGAGAGTTTTCTTCAGTCCATTAAGACCCAGATCCCCTTTCATGGGCTTTGGTGGAGGTCGTGGGGCAGCACCAGCAGGTCTAACTCAGGGTGGAGGAGTTCGGTCCTTGTGGGCTTCATGAGATCGATTTCTGATGCTTTTCGCTGAGTAGCACAACTCTCAACAGTAATGCAGCTTCACATACAGCTTGGGAAGCACATAACCGTTGAAGATGCTTGCTTTGGAAATGTCCCTGACGGCGGCGGCCTCCACTATGTTCCGAATGACAAACTTCTTAATGGCCTTATCCTTGGGTAAGCACCAGGTGCAGTTTGTGCAGTGAATAGGCTGCACACGACCTTTTTGGCATGACTGTTGTTCCTTCTTTTTTTCATCATCTTGGAAAGAAGGACCCAAAAGAGGCTCCAGTCCTCCCTGGCAAGTGCAAGGGCCTGAGTTCAAACCCTGATTCCAAAAAAAAAAAAAATGAGGCTCCAGTCCTAGTTCTGTGAGGAGTCTCCACACTGATCTCCACAGTGGTTGTACCAGTCTACATTCCCACCAGCAGTGGAGAAGTGTTCCCTTTTCCCCACATCCTCTCCAACATATGTTGGTTGATTTCTTCATGATAGCCATTCTTTCTGGAGTGAGATGGTATCTCAGTGCTGTTTCAACTTGCGTTTCACAGATGACTAGTGATGTGGAGCATTTTTTCATATATTTATTCGCTTCTTTAATTTTGTCCTCTGAGAAGTGTGTGTTCATCTGAGATGCCCATTTCTGGATTGGGTCTTTAAATATGAGGGCCCTAATGTATTTTAGTTCTTTATAAATTCTAGAGAGCACACTGTTGTCTGAGTGCTTATTAGTTAAGACTTTTTCAAAATTTATGGGTTGTCTTTTCACTTTGTTGATAATTTATTTTGATGTGCAAAAACATCTCAGTAAGAGTTGATCCCAGTTGTTAATTCTTTCAAGTGTTTCCAGTGTGAATACATGTCTGTTCATGAACTCTTTGCCTACCCCTATGTCTTCAAGAGTTCCTCCTACTTTCTCTTCCAGGAGATTGAGTGTTTCTGTTCTAATGTTTAGATCTTTAATCTATTTTGACTTTAGCTTAGTACGTGGTGATACACCTGGGTCAAGTTTTAGTTTTTGGCATGTAGAAAGCCATGTTTTCCAGCACCATTTGTTAAAGAGGCTATCTTTCTTCTAGTAAGTATGATTGTCCTCTTTGTCAAAGATGAGATGGCTGAGTGTGTTCATAGATGCTTCTGCACCTTCTAATCTATTCCACTGATCCTCAGGTCTATTTTGTTGCCAATACCATGTTGATTTTATCACAGTGACTTTGTAGTATAATTTCAAGTCAGGAACTGTGATGCCTCCTACCTTGTCTCTGTTGGCCAGGATGGCCTTTGCTATTCTAGGTCTTTTCTGGTTCCAAATAAATTTCAGGAATGATTTCTCTATGTCTGAGAGGTATGTTGGTGGCAGTTTGGTAGGGATTGCATTAAATCTGTACAACAATTTTGGGAGTATGGCCATCTTCACGATGTTGGTTCATGGAATATCTTTCCATTTTCTGAAATCCTCTATGATCTCTTTTCTTAGGGTGCTGTAATTTTACGTGAAAAGATCTTTGACTTCTTTGGTTAAGTGAATTCCAAGGTGTTTAATTTTCCATGGTGCTATTGTAAAAGGTTTTTGTTTCTGTAGTTTCCCTCTCAGTGTGTTTGTTATCTGTGTAGAGGAATGCTATTGACTTTTGAGTACTGACTTTGTATCCAGCTATGCTACTGAATTTGTGTATCAATTCTAGTAGCTTCTTGGTGGAGTTTTTGGCTCTTCCAAGTAAAGTATCATGTCATCTGCAAATAGTGATAATTTAACTTCTTCTTTACCTATTCTTACGTCTTTTATTTCTCTCTTGTCTAATGGCTGTAGCTAATGATTCCAAAACTATATTGAATAGGAGGGGTGATAAAGGACATCCTTGTCTTGTAGCAGATCTAACAATAACATATTTCAGTTTTTCCTCATTTAGAATTATATTAGTTTTTGGATTGTCATAGATGGTGTTTATCAAATTGAAGTAGAGGCCTCCTATTCCAATTTTCTGTAGGATTTTGAACATAAATGAATGTTGGAATTTGTCAAAAGTCTTTTCTGCCTTGATTGAGAAGATCATGTGCTTTTTGGATTTGGCTGTATTGATATAGTGTATTACCTTTATGGATTTGCATATATTGAACCATCCTTGTATCCCTGGGATGAGTCCTTCTTGGTTATGGTGTATGATCTTCTTGATGATTTGCTGTATTCTATTTGCTAGGATTTTATTGAGGATTTTTCCAACTATGTTCATGAGGGGGATTGGCCTGTAATTCTCTTTTTTAGTTGTGTCTTTCCATGGTTTTGGAATCAGTATAATACTTGCTTCCAGGAATGATTTTGGGAGGACTGCTTCCTTTTCAATTTCATTGAAGAGTTTGAGGAGTGTAGGGATTATATCTTCTATAAATTTCTTATAGAATTCAGCTGTGAATCTATCAGACCTGGACTTTTCTTTGTTGGTAGGCTTTTTAATTACATTTCATATTTCCTTGGCTGTTATTGGGTTATTGAGAGTTGTTATATCCTCTTGATTCAGTTTTGCTAATTTGTACCTTTTGAGGAATCTGTCCATTTCTTCTGTGTCTTCTATTCTGAGTGAAAAGATTCTCAAAGTAGCTATTGATAATCTTCTGAATTTCCACTGCCTGTGGTGATTTCGCCCTTTGCATTCCTTATTGCTTGTATTTGATTTTTTTCCCCTCTTTTTGATGAGGTTACCTAGGGGCTTATTGATTTTTATTTAGTCTTTCAAAGAACCAGCTTTTTTTTTTTTTTTTTTTTTTTGAGACAGGGTCTCACTGTGCAGTTAAGGCTGGCCTTAAGCTCACTTTGCAGCTCAGGCTGGTCTCGAACTCACAACAATCCTCCTGCCTCAGCCTCCCTAGTGCTGGGATTACAGGCATGTGCCACCACGCCCGGCTCAGAACCAGCTTTTTGATTCGTTGATTCTTTGAACTGTTTTCTTCATCTCAATTGAATTAATTTCTGCTCTAATCTTTATGATTTCTTCTCGTCTCTGGGCTCTGGGTTTGGTTTGCTCTTCCTTTTCTACATGTCGGAGCTGCAGCATTAGGGTGTTTATTTGTTTCCATTCTGTTTTCCTAATGTATGGGTTTATAGCTTTAATTTTCCCTCTGAGAACTGCTTTCATTGCATCCCGGAGGTTCTGAGGAGTTGTGGCTGAATTTTCATTGAATTGTAGATATTGTTGAATTTCTTGTTTAATTTCTTCTGTGACCCATTGATTGCTGAGTAGGGTGTTGTTTCATTTCCATGTATTTGGCAGGTTTTTCTGGTTTCTTTTGTTGTTTATTTCCAGTTTCATTGCACTGTGTGGTCAGGTAATATGCATGGGATAATTTCTGTTTTCTTGCATATACTTAAGCATGACCTATGGACCAGTATGTGGTCTATTTTAGAAAATGACCCATGTGCTGCTGAAAAAATTGTGTATTCAGCTGTGTTTGGGTGGAACACTCTGTGAATGTCCACCAGGTCAATTTGTTCCAAGCTCTGATTCAATTCTGCTACTTCCTTGCTAATTTTTTTTTTTGTCTGGTTGACTTATTTTTTTGAGAGAAGGGGGTGTTAAGTCTCCTGCTAAGATTGTGGTGTTGGATATTAGATTTTTCATGTCCATTAAGATTTGTCTTTATATTTGGGTGCTCCTGTATTTGGTGCATAGATATTTATGATTGTTACTTCTTCCTCTTGAGTTTTTCCCCTGACTAGTATATAGTGACTTTCTTTATTTCGTTTGATCCTTCTTGGTTTGAAGTTGAGACTGACTGAGAACAAGATTGCTACCCCTGCTTTTTTCTGCGGTGCTGGGGCATGTAGTATTGTTTTCCATCTTTTGACTTTGAGCCTATGAATGTCTTTTTGAGTTAAGTGTGTTTCTTGTATACTACATAGTGTTGGGCTTTATTTCCTAAACTACTGTGCCGGTCTATTTCTCTTAATTGGTGAATTGAGTCCATTTACATTAATGGTTATAGTTGAAATGTGTTGACTTATGATTGTCATGTTATTTACCTGCTGTTGTTTATTCCTTTTTGTCCTGTGTTTAATTGTTTGCCCTATTTAGTGGGTTGCTTCTGTTCTCATTTGTGGAGTTTTCTTCATTGTGGTCCCTCTCTAGAACACCTTTCACTAGCCTGTGTAAGGATGGCTTTGTCATCATGACATTCTTTAGTTGTTCTTTGTCATGGAATATTTCACTTCTCCATCAAACTTGAAAGAGAGTTTTGCAGGGTATAGTAGTCTGGGCTGGAATTTGTTTTCATAAAGGACTTGAAGTACTGTGCTCCATGCTCTCCTTTCCTTCATGGTTTGTGAAGAGAAATTGGCTGCAATTCTGATGGGTTTTCCTTTGAATGTGATCTGCTTCTTTTCTCTAGTGGCTTTCAGTATATTATTCTTGTGTTGGGTTTCTGGGATCTTGGGAAGTTTTCTGCTATTACTTCTGCCCATATTATTTTTATATCATTTGTATTGACTCCTTCTTTCTCATTGATGCCTAGAGTCTCACCTTGTTCATCTTGGCATCATCTTGAAGGTGGTGGAACATTTTTTCCTGCATCCTTGTTGTTTTTAAGAGATCTTTTCTCACCTTTCACTAGCTGCACCAGTGTTTTCAAGATCTGAGACTCAGCCGGGCGTGGCGGCGCAGGCCTGTAATCCCAGCACTCTGGAGGCTGAGGCAGGAGGATTGTTGTGGGTTTGAGGCCAGCTTGAGCTACAAAATGAGCTTAAGGCCAACCTGAATTGCATAGTGAGACCCTGTCTCAAAAAAGACAAAAAAAAAAAAAAAAAAAAAAAGATCTGAGACTCTGTCTTCACTTTCATTGAAATGGTTTTGTAGACTCGTGATTGAGATTTTAAGTCCTTCTATATATCTTTGACTCTCCTTCATTTGATCTATTTCATTCTTGTATTGCTCATTCAAAAATCCATCATATTTCTAATCTCCTCTATTTTGTTTTTATTAATATCTTCTTTAGAGGTAGCTATTAATTCTTTTACTGCAGAGTTTTTGCAAAGTTGCATGTCCTCCATATACATCTGTATTTGATTCTTTACTTCAGATGCTATGATTTCAGATTCCCTTTTTTATTTCAGAAATTATTCCTGCTCTGCGTTCCTCTTTACCTTTCTGCTGTTGTTTCTTTGCTTGAGATACTGTTAATCCATACATTTCAGCTGAACTAGTGTGCTCTGTACTTGTTCTGGGTGGGCATTAAGTTTTCCCCATGTGTTTCTGCATTAGATTCTTTACTTCAGATGCTATGTATTCAAAAATTTCTTTTTTTATTTCAGTCAAAATTCTTGTCTGAGTTCCTCTATATCTTTCTGCTGTTGTTTTTTTTGCTTCTGACCTTGTTCAGCTAAGCTAGTGTCCTCTGCACTTGTCATGGGTGGGCTCAAGGCTTGAGATTTCATTTTGTTCCTTGTCTTTGTCATTTTGTATAGTACTGACCTCTGACCTTCAGTGTAGAGCTTTGGTATAGTTACAACCTTAGCATGTAATGAGATTTGGGTGCAGATGTATTAAGTTTGAGATTATCCAGTTATGTGTGGCCTGGATCTAGCTGTTGTGTTCAGCTCCTTTTGGCTGTAGCCCTTCTGGCCCAACAGTGAGCCTGTGGTGTCCCTCTGTTGTGCCCCTGCCCATGAGAGCACTAGGTAGCACCAAAGCTCTCCTACACACTCACTGGGCTGTGCTAGGCTGGATTGGGGGCTGGAAGAGTCAGAAAACTTCTCACTTACTCAGCGGACTTGGGGGCTGGGGCTCCAGGGAGTTGCAGAGTCGCCAGGGTGCAGTAGAGAGTCTTACTCTCGTGGGTGCCTGAGTTTTTCTCTTGGGGGCTTTTGCAGGTGGTGCATGGAAAAGCTGCAAGTTCTCCCACACACTCACTGGGCCAGGCTGCATTGGCTAGGGGCCGAGAGAGTCTCAGAAGTTCTCACTCACTTAGTGGGCTTGGTGGCAGGGGCCTATAGTTGGTTTTCTTTGCCTCTAGCACCAGTGTGTGCTGGGTACATAGTGGGAGGAAGACTTGCCTGTGATTTTGGAGTCCTACAGGTTTCAAGGAATTGTCCAGCCTGGCTTGGAACTCCTGCCTCAGCCTCCTGAGTGGCTGGGATTACAGGCCTGCATCAGAGTGACCATATTGGGCTTATTTTGGTGGTAAGAATGGGGACTTTAGGAGAGAATGAATGTGTTTAGTACATGAAATGACACAAGTCTTTGGAGACCAAGGCATACACTATGGGGGCATTTCCTAGAGTTGAACCCAGTGACCCCTGCTTCTGGAATCCACAGTCTTGTGTACCCCACTCCTCTAAGTCACTTCCTTTAGACCAGCAGAATACTACAGTATCCAGGGTATGTCATCTCTATGACCATATAACACTAACATTCTGCTAGCAGACCACCTCCTGTGATGGCTTTGGTGATCAAGGTACCAACCTGGAGAGATGGGAGTGGCAGGAAGTGGAGGCAGCCCTGGGCCAACAGTCAGCAGGAATAACGCTCTCAACTTAGCAAGCAAAAGGAACTGAACTGCTTGCGCTTGGAGGTGGACCTCCTTCACTTTGAGCCCCCAGTGGGACCCCAGCTCTGGCCAACATAGTGACTACAGCCCTGAGGGTAGGACAGAGGACAGGGTTCAATGCTCCTGGTTCAAAGAATTACTAAGTTTGTGGTGATTAGCAATAAAACTAATAAACTTCTCATCTTCCAGTGTTGAAAAAGGTGAGCAATACTGTGCAGGGCTGATGGGCAATGAGTATTTTTGAGTTTTGGTGAGAATAAATTGGCAGACAACTTTCTGAAGCAATCTGACAGTATAGATTAACAAAATCAAGACCTCAACATGTAAGTATCCTTTAGGAAGATGTTCAAAGGAAATGACCAGACAAGAACACAGAAGTGAAATCACATAGTCATTACACTGTAGATTTTTGTTTTTGTACAAGAAATCAGACCTAGGACCTTGCGCTTGTCAGGCAGTTGCTGTGCCACTGTGCTATATCCCTGGCCCTACATTATTATCTACCAAAACAAAACCAAAAAGGCCAGGTGTGGGGGTACACATCTATAATCCCAGCCCTCAGGAGGCTGAGGCAGGAGGATCCTCATGAGTTCAAGGCCAGCCTAAACTACCTAGCAAGACCCTGTCTTGCAAAACAGAGAGAAATTTAGAGAGGTGATCGAATATATTGTGACATGTACAATGTCACAATGTTAGAAATATTATGCAGCCATTAAAGAAGATGATATATACTCTTATATATCAACTATTCAGTGATATGGAGAGCCATATTTCTAAGTGAAAAAAATCAAGTTACAAAAGTAACTTTTTTTTTTGTGAGACCAGGGATTGAACTCAGGCCCTTGTGCTTGCCAGTGAAGCGCTTATTCCACTGAGCCATCTCCCCAGCCCCCCAACTATCACTTTTTTTTTTTTTTACCTTTTTGAGACAGGGTCTCACTATGCAGTTCAGGCTGGCCTTAAGCTCACTTCGTAGCTCAGGCTGGTCTCAAACTCACAACAATCCTCCTGTCTCAGCCTCCCAGTGCTGGGATTACAGGCATGTGCCACCACACCCGGCTTCAACTATCACTTTTAAGTCATACAGGTATTAGTAAAATTTAAACCTATTGTACTTCCCCAGGAAAACTTCCTAAGAGCTGTGTTATTTATTTGAGGGTTGGGTTTCACGGAGACCTGTGTTGCTGAACAAGGCTGCCATAAGGTGCAAAGGCAGGTCAGTATGGGAGTTATTCACAAACCTACTGCTTCTAAAATTCCCGTCAACTTTTAAGACATTTTCAAAGGCTATGAAACCTTTATTACTAAGAAGAAAAGCTTCCTTCAGAGGTGCTAAGTAATCCGTTCTGAAAGAGAGATATAAATAAAATGAAAGGGGCCGGGCGTGGTGGCGCATGCCTGTAATCCCAGCACTGGGGAGGCTGAGACAGGAAGATTGTTGTGAGTTCGAGACCAGCCTGAGCTACAAAGTGAGCTTGAGGCCAGCCTGAACTGCATAGTGAGACCCTGTCTCAAAAAGACAAAAAAAAAAAAAAAAAAAAAAAAAAAGAATTAAAAAAAAAAAAACCCTAGAGTTGGTAAAAAATGAGTCACTCTTCTTGGGGCTGAACAGAAAGGAAAGCAGCAGCTTCCTTGGGGAAGGGGCAGAACTCTTATGTGCAGGAGCAGCCTTCGCTTCTCCTAGGCTGACAGAAGAATGGAGCGCAGCCTAGAAACCCACGATGGGCCGTCTGCCACAGCATCCTTGCTACAACTAAGAAATCCATTTGAGGAATTACTGGAAGCCACTTTACTCCTCTCTCAGCTTTTCTCTTCCTCTTCTCCCTTTGCCTCCTGTTCCTCCTCTGGCTCTCTCTTCTCCTTGTCTTCTGTTCCTGGCTTAGCATGTAGCACAAGCGAGCTTCAAGCGTGGTTACTATTTGGGTGAAGTCATCTGGCCTATGCTGGCCAGTGAATAGAGGCGAGGGCTTTGATTGCTTCAGTATCAACCTACCACCATTTCCATTGAAAGATAGTGTTATGGGTAACTTTTAAAAAAATCATTTATTTATTTGTGATGTATTTGGTTGTTATAGGGTCTTACTATGCAGTTTGGACTTATAGTGACCCTCTTGTTTTCAGCTTCCCCACCGCTGGGATTATAGGAGTGTGCCCTCATGCCCAGGCTCTGTGGGTGGCTCAGCACGCACTGAGGTTGTGTTTTGCACAGCATAAGGTGCCAGTGATGGAATAGTGGTCCCTGTGCTTGCCTAAGCAGGCGCTTCAGTCTGCTGAGCTATCTTGCTGGCCCCTGGAAACATGTACTTTTCAGATAAATATGGTTTGTTTTTTTTTTTTTTTTTTTTTTTTTTTTTTTTTAGACAGGGTCTCACTATGCAGTTCAGGCTGGCCTCAAGCTCACTTTGTAGCTCAGGCTGGTCTCAAACTCACAACAATCCTCCTGCCTCAGCCTCCCAAGTGCTGGGATTACAGGCATGCGCCACCACGCCTGGCTTCAGATAAATATGTTATGTTATTGTGTTCTAGGAAAAATAAGGATGAAAAGCCCATACCATGTTTATAATCATACCTAGTTTTGGCCCAAGATAATTGTCAGCTTCTTCTTCTTCTGTGAGTAGCACAGGAACCCTATGTATGTGACTATGCCAGAGAGGTGCAAAGTTACAAAGCAGGTGGTTGCAGTATTTTATGAATCTTGTTCCTATACAGTTGTTTAGTTCCTGGTGTGTACTTTGTCTCAACTAAAGGAAGAAAACCTGCTATTTAGACTGCTCTTCGAAATCCTCAGGCTTTTCTCATAGACAGGAAGACTACAGCTGAACAGACTTTGCTCTTATGCTCTAAGAAACTGGAATTAGAGGACTGTACTCACTAGCACTCGAGGGCTGAGCCCAAGGGCACTGCACCACTGAGTCCATCCTCAGACCTTTTTTAGTTTGAAACAGGATCTCACTAAGATGTGTTGCTGGGGTGGATCTTGGGATTTTCCTGCCTCAGCTTCCAGTACAGAGGTAACAGGCATGTGCCCCCTGTCTGGTTTGTTCCTCTTCTGAAGGCACCTGTCAAACAGAGCCTTACTCTCCTGACTTCACTTCAATCTCACAACTGCCTTCAAGGCTCAGTTCCCACACAGTCCCAGAGAGACAGATGCATTGCGGTGGATATCATTCATCTCACAGTGTAGGGTAAGATCTGGGATCATGTCACAAAATTGGCTCGTCAGTGTGTCTTCCTAGAAGACAAACTCCACGAGGGCATGCAAGGCTCTGTCTCACCTGCTATGGTGCTTCTAGCGCTTACTGAAGGGCCCTTGCAGGTAGATAGTGTGAAACGGAGGGACTGATGCGTATGTGCCTGGAAAGTGAGTTGGGAAGAGGCTATTTCAGTGGTGGTAACAAGTGAGGGGTGAAGTGCTTAAACTTGGGTGGAGGGATTGAAGGAAAAGAGTGGCGATGAAACAGTAGCATTGTGGGTAGGGGAGAGCTGTGAGTGACTAATGTTCCTCCACTAGGTGATACGGTGGCTACTATCCACTTGGTAAGAATGGGGAAGTTGAGAGAAGTTGGTTCATTGCATTAATCTTCATTCTGAACTGAGATGAAAGTTAGGAATTACGTGTAGATTGTGAAACTGAGAGACCTCAGAGCTACACCCAGGTGTTTCCTGAGCATTTTCTCAAGTTGTGGCGTTTCTTTTCAGCTTCAGCACCATTCAGAGCTCTATTTCCTTACTATGGGTACCCTACTTTGGCAGCACAAAGAGACTCTTATAGACCAGAAATGGCCATTTATTTCTCTGTTCCTCCTAATACTACTACATCTTTTATTTCTGGTGCCCACAACAGAAATAGAAATTGTGGTAATGCTGGAAACCACCCTTCTAGGCACTAATGGTCTCTATTTCAAAATTATTTTTCTTTTTCCTGACCACATTTTTATCTTTATAACTCTTAGGAGAAATGACTCAAAACTTTCCTTCCCAGTTCCCTAGCTGAGTTGTTTACGAACAGCACTCTGCACTTACAAGCAGGCCGCTTTCTGAAAAAGCTCGTACTCACATCATTCTCAGTTTGTATCAGCTTTTTGAACATGTGTATTCTCTCTCTCTCTTTTTTTTTTATTCTCTCTTTTGAACAAACTATTCTTGGCCAACATTAGAACAGAAACTCAAAAGGTCATTAAATATAGTTTGGGCTAAGTGGATCATGCCTACTAATATCTAACAACTAGTTACTAGTTTGCTGTGGATAGCTTGAATATTTTCTTGTAGTTTTTTTCCCTAGCTGCTCTCAAAGGCCAAGAACCAAATTCAGTGTTCAGGAATGTTTCTCTAAAAGATTAAGGGTTCTTGTTCCTCGTGAGTAGGCACTGTTTTGCATTAACTTAAGTATATGATTATTTTGTTTTGTTTTGTTTGACAAAAGGTCTCGCTTTGTAGTTGAGCCTATCTTTGAACTCTCTGTGTCCCCTAGGCCTTGGAACTCCCAGCAATCCTTCTGTTTCAGCCTCCCAATTGCTGAGATCACAGATGTGCACATACCTGGCTCAGATTTAGACTTTTAGAATGAGCTAATACAATAACAACTTTAAAGTAGTGCACACTAATGCCACCAACTTTTGCAGAGTAGGGCCGGCCAAATAGCTCAGGGGATTAAAGCATCTGCAAGGAGTCAGGAGCCAGGAGCCAGGGTTTGATTCCTGGGCCTGCTGTGCTGGGCCCACCCCCTGGGGTGCGATGAAATGGCAATTGAGACTGGACATGGTAGTGCACTCCTGTAATTCTACTCTTGGGAGGCCGCAAACAGGAGAATCAGTGTGAGCCAATGTATGTAGTGACACACCGAACACCCTGTAGACCCTTTCCTAAAATACAAAAACAAACAAACAAACAAAAAAACTTCTGCAGTTACTATCCTCTGCATAGTATAGAATCTGTATAATTTGTTGATTTTTTTTTTTTTTTGCTACTTTTCTTAAATGCTTTATAACAATTAGTGAAAGTGAAATAGCAATTAAAACAAAAACACACTATAAGTACAGTGCAGTTGAATTAGAAATTGTGGGATTTCTTATGTGTGTATTTGGTACAGGGTCTCCCCACTCAGCTTGGACTCTAGTGATCTTCCTGTTTTCAGCATCCTAAGTGCTGAGATTCCAGGCATGCGCCTCCATACCCAGACTTGGTCACTGGCTCAGCGAGCCCTAGGGGTGGGGCTGGTGTGGCACGCATGACCGAGGATTGAATCCGGGTCCCTATGCTTGCCAAAGCAGGTGCTTAGTCTGCTGAGCTGTCTTGCTGGCCCTGAAATTGTAGAATATCTAAATTAGGATGAAGATTCAGCTGCTTTAATATAGGCCAACAGGAACAAAAACAAGATGAAATTTTGTTTTCCACTGAATAGTTTGCTCATATAATGTTGGTTGTTAGCTCCTTAGAGTTCAATTGTTCCTGAAAGGTTGCCTCCTCTGCTTGGTCTTAGATGGCTTGGAACCAGATCCAGGATATAGCTATGTAGCAAAGAGGAAGAGCAAGGAGTAGAATAAAAGACACATTTTCCATTCAAGGGACACAAACTGGAAGCTGTACATGCTACTTCTGCTTACATTCTTTTTTGTTTGTTTGTTTTTATCTGTTCAGTTTTTATGGAACATGTTACAAAATGAGGTTTAGTCAAAAAGACCAAAGCCCACGTCATCCTCAGATACCTCTGATTCTTCTTTCTTTGCTTCCACCTTCTTTTCCTCAGCTGGGGCAGCAGCGGTGGAGGGTGTAGGGCTACATGCAGGTGCAGGTGCAGGTGCAGGTGCAGTGCCTGCTGCAGGGCAGGGCCTCCAGCCCCTACACTGCAGATGAGGCTCTGATGTTGACATTGGCCAGGGCCTTTCCAAACAAGTCAGGCCAAAGCGGTTTGACATTGACACCGGCCGCTTTAATGAGGGCATTGATCTTATCCTCCGTCATGGTCACCTTGTCGTTGTGCATGATAAGGGCGGAGTACATGCAGGTGAGCTTGGCGATGGAGGCCATGATGCGGGCTGCCTGGCCCGGTGCTAGTCACCAGAAGAAGTGAGGTCTCACCCCAACGCGGCCTTAGCTTCCTCAGAAGAACTGAGCACCTTTGCGGCACCTGAGGAAAGTTACGTTCTTTTGATCAGAGCTTAATTAAATGTACACTCTCAGGTACAAGAAGGCTGGGAAATATTTTCAGCTAAATTTAGATTCTGGTTTTTCAGAAAACATGAAAAGTCTGGCTGTGGCATGGCAAAAGTCGATACTTCAGGTTCAGACTAATGTTCATTGGACTATACTGGCTAACTCTATCTCAGACTGTGGAGGAAAAAAGCAAAATTATGCATCAGCAAAACTCTGAAGATATACTGTCAAAAAACTACTACTTCAAAAAGTGTGGTGTAAGGCCAGCCAGATAGCTCAGTAGATTAAAGTGCCTGCTTAGGCAGACAAAGGGACCTGGGCTCGATACCCGGCCTGGGACATGCTGAGATGGTGAATGAGACTGGGCGGGGTGGCACTCGCCTGTAACCCAAGTGCGTGGGAGGCTGAAAACAGGAGGACCACTAAGAGTCCAGTCTGTGTAGTGAGACCCTGTACTTAACACATAAAATTTAAAAAAAAAGTGTGGTGTAAAAAAAAAAATATTTATTTTTTGCTGTACTGGAGATTGAACTCAGAAATTTGTGCTTGCCAGGGGAAAACATGGTATACAGTACTAGGGATGGAACCTGGGTCTTTGTGCTTGCTGGGAACATGCTTAGACCTCTGAGCTATCTCCCCAGCCTTTTTTTTTTTTTTTTTTTTGTCTTTTCTTTTCTTCTTCTTTTTTTAAATTTTATTTTTCTGAACCGGGGATTGAACTCAAGCCCTTGTGCTTGCCAGACAAGTCATCTTCCCAGACCCACCAGCCCAGAATTATGAAGTGGAATTATCACTTTTACACTGAGTAGATAAACAAGGCAAATCCCTGATGTTGGCAGTCAGCTGGAACTCTGCTGCCACATTTTCTCAGGAGCTACAAAGATTTCTTTTTTTATTTGTAAATTGCCACGTCTTGCAAAACTCTGAAGATATATTGTCAAAAAGCTACTACTTTTTTTATTTTTAAATTGCCCTCTCATGCTGGGCTCCACATGTCAGGCGGTGTGCTATGGAGGGGCAGCTATGTGCCTTAGTGGCTCTTGGTGGGGCCCCAAGACCTTGCCTGTCGTGTGCATGTGTTTGCATCTCAGAAGCAGAAGGGGCCACTCAGTGTCCACTTTGGTAAGCTATGTGTCCTCTGATGACCAAGGATCCCCAGCCACTTCAGACATTCTTAGGGGCTGCCCATCATACACAGTGAGGGTGCAAGGGCTGGAACAGAATACCACCTGGTGTCTTTTTTCTATAGTTAATTGCCTTTGGAGTGTGATAAGAAGGCCAGCTGCAGGAACAGGTGTTGACGTATGATGAATAAATAGGCAATTTGTCAATAAAGCATTCTTTTGGGAAACAAAACAAAACAAAACAAAACAAAGCCAATCCTTTTGTGAACTTCGTGTATGGGGCCCAATTATCTCAGGAATAGTTTGGACATTTGTTTCTTTATTTAATGAACCAAATTTTTAAAAAGATTGGCTACATTTCTCTTCTTTTTAATTTTACATTTATATATTATAAATATTTTTATAAGTCTTCATGGCATTAAATACAGTTCCTTTTTGTTTTTTCAGTAGTAGAGATTAAACCCATGTCTTTCCTTACACATGCTAGGCAATTGCTCTACCACTGAACTATGACTATAGCCCCATCTTTTTTTGGTAATTAGTATATGGTCTATAGGGTCTCACTACACAGATCATACTCGTAGTGATCCTCCTGTCTTCAGCCTCCCAAGCGCTGGGATTACAGGCACACATCACCATGCCCAGTCTCAATTGCTGTCTCAGCATGCTCCAGGGGCTGGGCCAGCACAACAAGTCAGGGATTGAACTCTGGCAGCTGTGCTCTGCCTAAGCAGGTGCATTAGTCCACTGAACTATCTGGCTGACCCTCCATCTTTTTTTTAAGTGTTGAGGCAGAGTCTTGCAGTGTGTTGCCAGGGCTGGCCTTGAACTCATAATCTTCCTGCCTCAGCTTCCTGAGCAGCTAGGATAAGAGGTAAACACCACTGTGCTAGGCAAAGTAGTTCTTTTAATAATGTAAGAGCAGCCGGGCATGGTAGCACATGCCTGTAATCCCAGTACTAAGGAGGCTGAGGCAGGAGGATTGTTGTGAGTTCGAGACCAGCCTGAGCTACAAAGTGAGCTTAAGGCAGGCCTGAACTGCATAGTGAGACCCTGTCTCAAAAAGACAAAAAAAAAGCCGGGCATGGTGGCGCATGCCTGTAATCCCAGCACTCGGGAGGCTGACGCAGGAGGATTGTTGTGAGTTCGAGACCAGCCTGAGCTACAAAGTGAGCTTAAGGCCAGCCTGAACTGCATAATGAGACCCTGTCTCAAAAAGACAAAAAAAAAAAAAAAAAAAAAAAAAAAAAAAAAAAAAAAAAAAAAAAAAAAAAAAAAAAAAAAAAAAAAAAAAAAAAAAAAAAAAAAAAAAAAAAAAAAAAAAA
>PVKA01015543.1:0-49826 GCA_004027165.1 Ctenomys sociabilis | reverse complement strand
CCGGTTGTTCTCTCTGCAGTTTATTCAGCCTTTAACAATGTTCTTCCTTAGGTAGTGGCCCAGAAGGGAAGCCCGCTCATAGCTAAATACCTTCGGGCATCCAATCCCGAAGCGCCACGTGAGCATTGTCTATAGGTCCAGGTACGCGGAAGCAAGCCACTGTCCTGTCTCGTTGCCTAATACGGAGTTGTTATCCACAGAGAGCTCTCACCCCCGAGGGGGTGGAAGGCCGAAACCGGCGCCATCTTTAAGGCACGGTTGCACGCAGCTCTCTACACACACACATCTATACTCACAGTGGAAGCAGCTTTTATGTCTGTCAGCAGATACGTGGATAAAGAAAATGCTCACACTGGAATACTGTGCTATAAAGAAAGATAAGCCTGGGCCCTTTGTAGGAAAATGATGCCCCTTGAGGCCATAATGTGGAGTGAAACACATCAGACACAAAAGGTTAAATATTGCATGGTTTCTCTTACACGAGAAACCCAAAATATAAATAATCTAAAGGACAAAGTAAAAGATAAATGATAGGGTACAGGCTTTTTGCAGATAGAAAGAACATTGAGGGATGGAGGGAGAGGAGGAGGGAATAAAAGGGGGTGTGGAGGGACCAACAGTGTACAGGTAGCAGCTCCCCATTGTACATCCTGACCATGTACTAAATAGAAGTAAGATTCTTCCCTTATAAGGAGAGAAAATTTAGCCTTGGATTCCTCACACGGCATACAGCGTACTTCACACTCTCACCTCTACTGCATGCCCCTCTCTGCTGGCACCCAGTCCTGCCCCCAGCTTGGTACCCAGGCCATCTGAGGAGACCCTCTTCCCAAGGGAATGAGTGTACTCCCTCTTCAAAACTTAATGCACTCGGGAGGCTGAGGCAGGAGGATTGTTGTGAGTTCGAGACCAGCCTGAGCTACAAAGTGAGCTTAAGGCCAATCTGAACTGCATAGTGAGACCCTGTCTCAAAAAGACAAAAAAACAAAAACAAAAACAAAAACAAACAAAAAAAACCTTAATGTTCTCAAAGAAAGGCTCAATCCAATGTCTTCTTTCAAGCTTACCCTACTTCCCCAGCAGTATTTTCATTATTTGCTTATTCATCAAACATTTGTTGGTTTTAATTAACTTGTGCTGTCCTGAGACTCGAACCCAGCACCCAGGCCTGTGTAGCTGCCTTCCCATACTCTCAGCCGCATAGCACACTTTTTTTTTTCGTCATATGTTGGCAACCTTTTTTAACATCTAGACGATTCATATCCAGTGTTCAAAAACATCCACAATGTGCCAGGCAGTGTTCCCTCTCCTGGGGAAGGGGTTGGAGCTGGGCCAGCATGTGGCACTGGGGATTGAACCCGAGTCCTTCCACTTGTCAGGCAGGCCCTTAGACCACTGAGCTATCTCCCCAGCCCTGGTTAGGGCAAAAATAAACCTGATAAAATCCCTGCCCTTTGTAGAATTATACCATGGTGTAGAGAATTAAAAATAAGCATCTGTCTTCTCTCTGGCTTTGAGGACCTCATGGGCCATAGCCGCATGTTTTCAGCATCTAATAGTATCCACCTGCTGAACAATGGGTTCTCAGCCCTGGAGAGGATCATCAAAAAGCCAAGTAATGATAACGGTGTGTCAGTGAAAAATTATCTTCACATGTTGTTCTCTAGATTTCCTTTAACTTTTTTTTGTGTGTGTATTTTAGGGAAGGGTCTACAGGGTGTTCAGGGTTTCACTACTAGGTCACACTCATAGTGATCCTCCTGCCTCAGCCTCCCAAGAGCTGGGATTACAGGCACGGGCCACCACGCCCGGTCTCAGTTATCGGCTCAGCGTGCCCTGGAGGTGGGGTAGCGCAGGGATTGAACCTCCAGTCCCTGCTCCTGCTAGCAGGCACTTTAATCTGTTGAGCTATTTGGTGGGCCCTTCTAGATTTCCTTTAACCCAGGGCCCATACCTTATCTTTTTTCATTTATTCATTTCTTAGGAAAAAATTTTTAACCTACAAAGGAGTTTTTAAAAACAATTAAAAAGTACGAATTCATATACTACAAATGCATTACTGAATTGTACACTTGAAAGTAGTTGTGAAGGTCAATTTCATGCTCTAAGTGTTTGAGGACAACAGAAAGAATAACCAGACTACATCTCCTTGGACAAAGAGCCACACTTGGTGTCTCAGGTATTCTCTGGATTTGGGGATGCACACCCAAATAACAAAGACAAGATGCTTTCTGTTCTTGAGGGACACAGAGTTTACCAGCAGGAGACAGTCACAGGAACCGATCGTCACATGACCTCTGCTCAGCCCATCTGCTCGGCCTGTCACCTCGGCCGCCCTGAACAACCACCATCCTGAGTAGAATATTCCGGCATTCTGAGTGTTTGGGGCATGACCGAGGAATGACTCAGTCTTTCTAGTCTTCGATGATCAATTTCAAAGTGGGAGGGTGTGAGGTACACACCTGCAATCCCAGCAGTTGGGAGGCTAGGGTAGGAGGAGCAACTCAAGTTTGAGGCCAGCCTGGGCTCAGTAGTGGGTTGAAACTCAGCCTGATCTACAGAGCTTCAACTACTTGTCTTAAAAAAGGTAGTCATTAGGGCTGGGGAAATGGCTCAGTGGAATAAGTGCTTCCTTGGCAAGCACAAGGGCCTAAGTTCAATCCCCGGTTCCGCAAAAAAAAAAAAAAAAAAAAGGTAGTCATTGAAGTTAATGAAGATTATTTTAAAAGAGATCAAGTCACGGAGCTGTACACCCCTACCCCACGCCCATCCCCAGGGTACTGGGGTAAACCAAGGGCACTCTCTCACTGAACTATTCTCTAGCTCTTTTCTTTTCTTTTTTTTTTTTTTTCTTTTTATGAGACAGGATCTTCCTAAGTTGTCCAGGCTAGGCTTGAACTTGTCACTCATCCTCAGGTTTCTTAATGCTGGGACTATAGGTATGTGCCACTGTGTGATTGATGACACCATTTTTTTTTTTTTTTTTTTTCTTTTCTTTTTTTGGAAGAAATGGGGATTGAACCCAGGCCCTTGCACTTGCCGGGGAAGTGCCTATTCTACTGAGCCATCTCCTGGCCTCTGATGACACCATTTCTAAGAGTGACATTGCAGTGGTCCATTGAGTAGCCCAGCCAAATACAACCCACATGATAAAGCCACCTGACAGCATACACGTCTTGAGGCATCCAATACTACCGTGCACTGAACTCTTGAACATATAGCTGGGTGCATCTGTGTTCCGAAGAGGTGTCAGGTGAACCCTGCCCCCAGAGCCCCCCCAGAGGCTCAGATGTAGCAGGCAGCCCTACACTGATGTGAGTTGCTCTTCTGCTGCACAGGTGGGGACAGTGGTGTGGAAGGGAGGTCAGGAGCAGTCTCCTGAGAGTATACACCACTAGGCCCAGGACAGAACCACACATGGACAGAGGCTTCTGGGACTTGGCTTGCTTGGCGCAAGAGGAGAGAGCTTTGAAATAGGAGTTGCCTTAGTAGGATGTAGGTGCACTTTCTCTCCAAATCCAAGACAGTCTGGTAGTGAGGGTCAGGTTGGTCTTCCCCTCTTCCTATGCAGGAAAGAGGGGACCTTGGTGAGGATTTTTACAGAACACCTCTCCTGTGTGACACAGGGAGTGCTTGCTCCTGTGTTCTTTTTGGATGACACTGTTACATGCACCCTGTGAGGGTAGTCAGTCCTTGAGCCTTAGAGTTCGAAAGAAGAGTAGATCTTGACTGTGTGTTCACCTGAGGCCAGTTTAATGCATGTTCTTTTATGTAAATTTTGAAAAAGGCATAACTGCTTTAAAAACATTTCTGACCTCTCCTCAGATCAGTCACAGGTATTATAGGGCAGGTCCCTTCTCCTGTCAGAGCCTCAGTTTCCATATCTATACAATGGATCGGGCAGGCTGAGGATGGCTTGGTATGCTTGCCCTAACTTGCCTCTCGATGGTTTGTTCTGTATGGATCACTGCATCCACTTGATGACATAGCTACAGGTGTCGTGGGTCTCTAATTACATTAATAAAGCCCCAGAGGCTGAGGCAGGGTCTGAGAACACCAGCCATCGGATCCCTGGGAACCAGAGAGATAATGATATGTTTGTGGCTGTGTTTTGTACACACTGACTCTGGAAATCAGTTCAAGTCTAAAAAGGGTTTCTGTAGCTCATTCTGTGAATGTTGATAATATGATTGATGCTGTAGGAGAGTGGCGCCCTTGAAATGAATGCTTCTGGTTTCAGGATCTTTAGTACTTTCTCTTTCATGATTCTTTCTGGTCCACATTTGTATTTATTGAGCCTCTCCTGAGTCTGAGGCATGGATCTAGGCCCTGGGAATAACACTGTGAAGTGCGAAAGGCACAACCCTTGACCTCAAGGAGCTCATCCCAGAGCAGGGAGAAATGTAAACAAGGGCTGGCAAGATAGCTCAGCGGTCTAAAGCGCCTGCTTAGGCAAGCTCTCAGGGACCGCGGTTCGATCCCCAGCACCACATGCCGTGCCAGCCCCTCCCCCAGGACAGGCTGAGCTGACCCACTCCCCCGCAAAAAAAAAAAAAGAAGAATCTGTGATGTGTAGAGAGACACATAAATAAATAAATTAAAAAAAAAAGATGTAAACAAGCACAGTTGGTTCAAACATTCAAACATCTATGACTGCTCTCATGAAAATAAAGCAAAATGAAATGGGAAGGAAGGGCTGGGGACCCTTCCCTCTCCTTCCAAGGGGTTGGGGTCTGTTGGCCCAGGAACTGACCACATCAGAGGGTAGGAAGAAGCAGATCGAGGGTGATCAGAGCCCTGCCCAGAGGTGGGGGAATATGTCTTCCTTTTTTGGGGACAGGGTGTCATTAATGTAGCCCAGGCTGGCCTTGAACTCAGGATGATCCTCCTTCTGAGTGCTGGGATAGCAGGGGTCGAGCCACCACCCCTCGCTCACCTTCCCTTTCTCCCCTTCACCTTGACTCCCTCCCTCCTCTCCAAAAAGTGTGCTTCCTTCTTTCCCATCATTTCTCTTTTACTTTTTATTTCTATTCTGTAGGGACAGGTTCAGATCCCGAAACTGATACAGGGAAGTAAAACTCCCAACCTGACCTGGATGAGTTTGTGTTCTCTAAAACTGAAGAATTAATTTTAGGAACAAACGGAGGTTGAGAATAAAACTTCATTGTATAGTTCTGTCGGAGAGGGACAGAAGGGGGACCTGAGTGGGTTGCCTGGGGAAGCTGCCTCTTCTAGGGACTTTTATAGTATAAAATCATGTGGGGGAAAGGTGAAGAAAATGGGAACTCATTTAGGTGGATGTGGGGTGGGACAAAACTGTGGTCAACCAATGGGATTACAAGCACCATTGTTCAGGTAAAGTTGATTAGGCCCCGGACCAAATGGGAAAGTGAGTCACGTAGGAAGCGGAAGCGGGCATGAATAGGGGACAGGGTCTCTTCCCCTTGGAGGTTGGGCTAGTGACTCACTTGGGTCTTTTCAGGTGATCGCTACCTATTTAGAATATCAATCCCAGGTGCTACTCTTTTAGCATTTGTTTGGCCTTCAGGTCTGGTTCACAGCAGGAGCCTTTAGTCATTCCCAGAGTTGCAGACATCCTGTCTCCTGTGTTATCTCTTTTGAGGGCCTGGCCCTACGTGACTGCCTAAAAATATTTCTATTTAACTCCGCTGCCTACAACAAAACCATGAGGTTAGGTGAAGTAAGCCAGACCTATCAGGTTAAATAGCGAATGGTTTATGGGAAATGTGAACTTCTTCAGGGTCTTCCAGTTGGCCTGGAGAGGATGGGCTATTTGGGATCTGGGGTCTCTTCTGCCACTGGCTGCTGGGGTTTAGGGAAATCTCCCTGGGCTGGGTGCCTCAGTGAGAAACTGCATGTCTACACAAGACCCTGCCTGCTTTTAGCACTTTGGTGGAGATGTAGCTTGGGCAGGAAAAAGATTTCTAGGTGGCTTTGGGTTTGCCGGGGTTTCTGCAGCAGGGGCTCATTGACTGTCAGAAATGCCTCTGTGTCTTCACAGAGCCAGGCCTTCCTGGATCCTCTGCCCCAAGCCTGTCCTTGTAGGTGGGCCATGTGCTGGCCGACAGAGTAGATGCATCCCCTGACTTTCCTGTTGGGCCACTGGGTGAGTGCTGAAAAGTACCAGCTACAGGCATTCAGCTGGGTGAGATGTTTGGAGACAAGTTCCCAGCAACAGAAGCTGTCTGTTTAAAGAGTAGAATTAAAAATGCAAATGATGGGCAGGATTACAGGATAATTACAAGAGTAGAGCAGCTCCCTCCACGGGTTCCCTGGGCCATCCATGGCTCTGCTTCCTGTTTATGTCTCAGTAAAGAGCTCAGGGCCTCCCCTGCCTGGCGCTCACTGTGTGGGGGACCCGCTCCCCACTACCGCCTTCCCAGGGGAAGGGGTACTAATGAGGGAGCCCTGAGACTCTGATGAAAGGTGTTGTAAAAGTACAAAGTCCTATGACGCGATTATGAAACCACATTTCGGCATCTGTTACCCACCAACACCAACGTGAAACTCCACAGCCTCCAAACCACCCATTTGTCAAGCGCTGGCAGCTCCCCTCTCGGCACAGATGAAACAAAAATAAATAGAAATTGAAAGCATAACCTAGGTATTTTAATCAAGCCAATGAGCACAGTTGCGGTGCCCCTTTGCTCTTGCCAACTCTTGCTCATAAACAGACCCCCCCCCGGGGGGAGGGGATATTCACCAACTCGGGTGGGTGTGTGCACGGCCAGCCCCAGCCCAGCAGCCAAGCTCGCGCCATTGCATTTGCAGGAAAGCGCTTGGTGGATGTGCTTGAGTTGCCATGACGACCGGGGGACAATGCTCTGGGGCGCGCAGACCCTGTGTTTGCAGCGTTATGCTTTGGAAGGGGGATTTAGAGATGCAGAACAAAACATAATAAAGAAGCATCAAGCCTAATAAGACTGGGGACTGAAAGAAAGCCAGGGACTTCTGTTTAGACACCACAGCCTCCTCGTGCTGTAGGTCTGGGAACGGATCCAAGTTGGAGGCTTGTTCATTATACCTCCCAAGCCGCGGGCATTCAGAAGGGCTCTCCGCATTGAAATTGCAACTTTTTCTCACCTGGCTGCAAAGAGAACCCACTGAGTTTAGAGCAGCACACGAAGGAAGAGATTTTCTCCCTTCAACAACATCCTTTTGTACCTGGCCGATAAGATATTAGGAAAAAAGAAGCCCGGCTTGAATATTGAGTAGGATGCCAAAATTGAGCCCGGAGCAGCCCCATGGTGGCTTTCTTGGGTAACACAAATGTCATTCTTGGATATGGCCTCATTAATCCAAGCCTCAAATGCTCCAAGAGTTCTGCTGCCAGGGGTAAAAGGCGCTTTCATCATTTCCATAATTTAAAGAAGTGCCAGTCTCTCCCCTTGCTCGGTGCTTCTGATAGGGGCAGCTGACACTTGCCTTGCGCATGCATGGTGTTCTCTCTACTAGCTGTGGAGGGGGCTGTATTGATGGAAAGGAAAACCTTATGAAAGGAACTTGAGTGAAAAGTGACACTGATCCAGGAAGCCTTTGGTGCAGAGAAAGGAGACTCAGAGGCCAAAGCCCAGTTCCCAGTCCCTTCAGAGTCACTGACTTGGTGCATGCAGCTTGGGCCGAGTTCTGGAGACTGAGAGCTGTGGTCCATGAGTGAGGCTGGAGGCTGGCAGTGCAGCTGCACGGCTTAGCTGGCTGTGTTGCGGCATAGTTAGGGGCTGTTCCTTCAACCCAAGACCTAGAATGAGGAGGTGCAGGGACCAGAGCAGAACTGAGTCTCCCTCAACCTGCAGCCCACAGGTAATCCAAGTCAGTAATGAATGTTGGCTGTTTGAAGGCACTGAAATGTGGGGGTTGCTTGTTAGCACTGCAACCAAGCAACAGTAGCAAGTAACAGTATAATGAATTGTGTCTTAATCGAGATAACATCTATAAGTATTGGAAAAGTAGGGCTACAAAGCAGCTGGAAGCATAAATGAATGGATAACCGGATAATGCAGACTTACTCCTCTCGCTCCCTCTACCTTCCTCCCCATTTTGGAAAAGTTTATGGACCATGCTTGGAGTTCCATCTGAATAAATACCCAGGAGTATCTGCTCCCTGGTTTGGGAATCTCCATTGTAGAACAATGATTCTTTTCTCTCTCTCTCTCTCTCTTTCTCTCTCTCTCTCTCTCTCTCTCTCTCTTTTTTAGTAGAGTCTGCAGGGTCTCACTACATGGATCGGACTAGTGATCCTAGTAGTAGAGATCCTCCTGTTGTCAGCCCCCCAAGTGCTGGGATTACAGGGGTGCGCTACCACACCCAGTCTTAATAGTGATGTCATTGCGCCCTGGGGGCAGGGCCAGCTCAGTGATTTCTTCTTTAGATCTGTGAACAATGTGAAGAAAGACTGGAGCTTTGAAACCCGGGGTATGGACTCAGATCCTGGCTTTCACATTCTCTGAGGGAACCCCAGCATCAGCTTAGGCTCTTCTGGCCAGGTGCTTGCCTCAGAGTGACCATGAACTCACACAGCTGGGCTGTGGGGGCCTTAGTGCAGGGAGGCACGTAAACCTTTCTAACATGAGTTGCAGTTATCCTCAGAGCTCCTAACTCAAAACAAAAATATCTTTGGCACCTTCCCCCATCCTGCCTCCATGTCTCTTCTCAATGAACCTCCAGTCCACTGGCAGAGTCCCGAGTTTGAAAGACGCACAGAGAAAACCTAAACTCCTCCTCAGAAGGTCAGGTCATCCACAGTTCTGGCCAGAGCAGAATAATTTCAGATGAAAGTTGACTCCAAATCTGGTGTCTCAAAGAAATGTCCCACAAGGCACCATCACCCTGGAGAGACCCTAGCAGGTTGACCAGGGGTGGCCTTTGCCTTCCTGTTCTCAGCATGACCTCTTGGCCCCTGCTCCTCTCAGTACCAAGGAACTTATGGGGACTGAGTTAACGAGGGCTAGGGGGAGCAACACCGCCAGGCTGCTTCCGTCACATGCTCTGCACCTTCCCCAGGGTGGGAGGAGGCCCAGGTGCTGCCTTGGCACCTCTAGCAAACCTGTTCCTGGGTAGAGTGGGAGAGGATTCGGCTCCCTGTTGTAATATCGTCTCGCAAGAGCTGGGTTCCCTGGGCTTCCACTCTGGGGGGAGTTCTGACAGGTGGAAGTGGCTGTAATGAGGTTGGCAGGGCGAGAAGTGCCTCCTGTGTGTGTGTGTGTGTGTGTGTGTGTGTGTGTGTGTGTGTATTGCGGCTTTGACATGGCAGTCCTGCTCTTCCCAGCTTCCCACCCTTTCAATCTGATTGGTGAAATGGGGGCACAGCTGCTTTGAGGATGTGTGACCTGTGCTGACATCAGAAGTTATGCATCTGCCCATTTAGGATTCACAAAAGTGGCGATTTCATACAGGATGTGATAGCCTAAGTGATCGCACTGATTTTCCCTTTCTGTGATCTTGAGAGGTGTCATAATCCATTCTCCACTTTGGATATGATGAAATTGACAAGTTGAGTCCCCTGCTCCAGACTGCACAGGAGGAAACCATAGAATGAGAATTTACATTCAGGGCCTGACTCCAAGCCCTGATCAGCACCGTTCTGAGGCCTAGAAAACCGGTTCATGTCAAGGACGAATGCTCAGCACAGATTCTAGTGTTACCTCCTCCTCCAGAGGAGGCTGGCCAGTGTCAGCTGGACTTTTCCAGGCGTCTCTGGCTCAGGTGAAGGATGCCACTTGGCTCACCCCTGATGATTGCGGTGAGGGGAGGAGGAGGAGGATTGCTGGTCCAAGACCCGTGTCCTTGAAACCAAACAGAAAACTTGATGTATTCTGAGTTAAGAAGTAATGTCTGTTTAGTATGTAAAATTAAGACAAACACACAATTTACAAATTAGACTAAGAATGAACCACCGTTTTTAGCTGGCTGGTACTTACTCCCCTTCTCTTTCTTTCTGTCCACATGCACACACCATGTTTTGGCGTGGGGTATCTACTGTTTGCATTATTTTCCGCAGCTCTTAGTTTTGAATTTATCTCCAGAGAGGATTACACATGGTTTACATGGGTGAATAAAATACGACTTAAAATTGGGTTAGGAAAGAAAATTCCATGCCAAAATAACATATTTAGATTTGTATTTTTAAAATTTAATATCACGCTGAGGATATTTGCCCATGCATAAAAGACTACTGCATCATTTAAAAGCAGACTCATTTTTTCATGGAAGTAGAAAAGCATACAGGTCAGAAGCAGAGTAGAGGGAACCGTTTGGGCGGCTTCTCCCATACTCCTGCTTAGTAGCTGCACTTTAGGTGTCTAGGAGGCTCCCGTTGGCCTTTTTGGCTGTGGCCAACCTGTGCTGGTTATTAATAAAGCGGCAGATACACCCTTGCACAGACATCTTTGGTCATATCTGCTTATTTCCTGAAGGAATGATTTCCAGCCTAGGAGGACATGACCTGAGTGGCCTTCCCCCCCCCCCCCCCGGAAAAGAGCATCTTTTTGCGGCTGAGTTCACCTGCAGCCTGGACACCGAATCATAAGCCCGAGTCCCACTCTCTGTCCTTGTCGCAGCTCCTGTGCCTCCGCTCCCTTTGAGGTTGGGTTGCTACCGGGCCCTCTTGTTGGGGTGGTCACCCCTGAGCATCTGGAAGGAAAACAGAATCACACGCTTGCAGGAGGAAGCTGATGTTAGGGAGGGAGGTCAGCAGGCCTTGCCTTAGTTTTTCTTGAATCTTCCATCTTTCTTGTGGAACCGGGGATTGAACTCAGGCCCTTGTGCTTGCCAGGGCAGCGCTTATCCCACTGAACCATCTCCCTGGCCCCTTCCAAGTTTTTAAAACCGAAGAGGCTTCAATCAATGTCTCTGAAAGGAAGAGAGTGAGCAGCGTGAAGCCACAGGACGTAGAAGGCGCCGGAAGGCACGCAGTCCGCCAGAGGGCGCCGTTGTCCCGCCGGCAGGACGCAGGCCCGCCGAGAGCCTTGTTCTTGGGCTGAGAGCTAGCTGGGCTGGGAGGGTCAGAGCCCCTGCTGGGCGAGGGGGTGCTGTGCTGCTCACAGCTCTCCTCTCTCTTGGGATCCTCCCCTCTGCCCCGCACGCGTCTTTGCTGCTTTTCTTTGGGTATCTCTTTTTTTGTGCCCAGTCGACCCTATTGCACCACCCTAGGGCTCCCTCTTGGTTCTGGGTGATTTTCTGTCCTTTCCAGGGGCTTTTCTTTCTTTCTTTCTTTTTTTTTTTTTTTTTTTTTTTTTTTTTTTTTTTTTTTTTTGTGGAACCTGGATTGAACTCAGGCCCTTGCTCTTGCCAGGGAAGCACTTATTCCATTGAGCCATCTCCCCGGACCCTCCAGGGGCTTTTCTCTTTTGCTCCTGCTTAAATGGCTGAAAGTTCAGAGTAGCTTATACATATTTGTGCACTCCATAAAATTTTAGTTACTTTTAAAATGTAAGGATGGAAAGTGCATCTTTTTTGTGTTCTTTTATTAGTTTTCCTCAAAACAGCTACCTACAAAATCAAGATTATTTTCCACCAGGTTGCTTCTTATGTACCATATTTATCTATTTTTTCTGGATCAGTGGACCTGAGGAGAAGTTACCAGAATGAAACTAATAGTGATTAGGTTTGTGGTAAACAAATTTGTACGTGGATGTGAAAAGGCAGAAAAATAATAGACGAGTAAGAACTTGGAGTGTGAGGGACATGGCCATGGCATGAGAAGGGGCACAGCTGGGGTTGGGGACCAGCATTAGTAGCTTCAGAATCTGTCCTTTGGCTGACTGATGACAACCGAGGAGGCCATTTGAGTGGATCTGGGCAGCATGTCTGTCTTCGTGGTCCTTCATGTAGGACCTTAAGTCCAAGAGCTTCTTCGCTGAGTTGAATGTGGGATTCAGGTTCCTTCTGAGGCTGTTGTTGAATAGGGAAAATCCAGACTCTGGGATCCAGGCCAGCAGGCTCTGGATGTCCATGTGGGAGCAGTGGCCCCTCTGTGCCCTCTCCTGTCTTATCAGCAACAGTTGGGTGCTTGCTTTTATTTAATGACCTAGAGACAGGGGGAAAAAATCAGCTCAGGAAGCCCAGAGGGTTGTCTGTGGGCCAGGAGTTAGGAGAGAAGCGGCACCTAAACAGAAAAGTTCATTCCCAAGAACCAGCCCAGTAAGGAACACAGCTACAGTGTGAACTCAGAGATGTGTTCTCCCCCATCCCTGAGCCAGGACGTGAACTTTAAGCTTTATCCCACTGAAATGAAAGGCCCTGTCCTTCCTGTCCTGTTTAAAGCAACTGTGGAGGCGGAGGCGATGGAGGTCCCCTCAGGCGCATGCCGGGATGCCATGGTGGCTGGGGCTCGCGCTTCCTCCTCTTCTTAGAAATGACAGCAGTAGCTTGGTTCCACAAGTAATTCAAACCCATTGTAGAGGATTTGGAAAATATCGGGAAGGCACCAAGACAGAATTTATAACTCTTCTCAGCTTAACACCTTTCATCTATTTCTCTCAAACAGACAGTGCAGAGAAAGCCTTTAAAGACTATTAGCACAACAAAAGGCCTCCCAGGCCTCCTCCTGAAGCCCGGAGGCGCTGGGCTTGGGGTCTCACTCCCAACATTTGCAGCTTGCCCCTCAAAGACAAGTCAATTTTGCTTCACAGGTGACATTTTCTGAGGTTAAAAGAATTATTACCTTGTTGGCAAGTGCTATAGATGGGAAAAGAGAAACACACAGGCACAAAAATAGGACATCTTTGTTTCCAACACTCTGCTCAATTTTGTTGTTGTTATATTCCGTTTGTTTCCAAAAATAATGTTTTCCTGCTTTGCTGGAAATCTCTTTTTATAGGCATTTTTTTTTTGAGTGGTTATATAAACATTCCCTGGATTCTGGCTTCCCAAGATCTTCTCCAAGGGAGGCTTGGAATCAAAGCAGAGAAGCGGCGTGTGCTGCCGCAGAGCTGGCCCTGGCCTGGGCCCCAGGCGCAGGTGCCACACAGTGCTGGGGAGGAACCCTGTACTCAGCATTCCTAAAAGTTGCAGCTTTGTTGCATAAGTTCTTTCAAGACAATATGGAAATCTGACTTATTAATTAAGGGACAGTTGTTATTTCCACTGCCCGAGAATGGCTGGCTATAATATTCTAGTATATCTGTCCCATCTTTTTCATATACAATTAAAAAATTTCCCTCTGTCCTGAAACCAGCCTCTTAAACTTTAAAATATGTTGGGAAAAGTTTCAACGTCACTAATGAAATGAGTCAGTAAGCGCTCGTGTCATTAATAAATGCTTACAGCCCCAGTGCTGATGCTTTCAGACAACGTTGTTGTCAGGTCTTTCATTCCCATTGTCCCCGTTATTCCTTCAGCTTTTGATAATAAGCATTTACAGTGCTTCAGGGAGAGTATTGGGTGTGCGCCTGGGCACCCATGCTCGGTGCCTTCCTCACAGAAACCCTTTGAACGCCTTGAAGGCTGTTGATGTGCTTGCCATATTGACTTCAGGAAGTTTGCTTCAACATGTACTCCTCCACGAACTCACAACAGTGCTTCTTTCCTCTTACTATAAGGTACTAAAAGGTATGTGAGGAATTAACTGTTTATTAATGTCTGCAGTGGCAGGGAAAAATAATATTTGAGTTCAATTCTGATTTTTGGGTTACAAGACCACGTGTGTAAGATAATTGCAACACCACCTTCAGCCCCTAGGGGGCACCATCCTCATTGCTAAGGTTTATTGAGCATTTCCTTTATGCCAAGCTCTTGGCATGTATCACCTCAGTTATTTCCTGGACGAATTCTGTGCAAATTGGCCCAAGATACATAGGTAGTATGAGATAAATGTGGGACTGGAACCCACAAGCTGATACCACAATCCTGACTCACAACCTTTTTGTCCATTTTCAACCAGAATCTCTGGGGTCTATCCTCACTGTTACCACCTGCACTGCCTTCCTCCATTTTAAAACTTGTGTGGGCCTTGCGTTTACTCTTGTGTTGCATTCAGTTAACTTCAGCTTGTTGAGGGAGAGAGATGTCTTGTAGGTAGATGGGGCAAGGCCTCAGGTAGAGGACATGGGGATGCGGTTGTCTCCGTTAATCGTTAATCGTCTCTCACTGCTGAGACAAAATACCCAACAAACAAACTTAAAAAAAGAAAGGTTTGTTTAGCTCACAGTTTGTGGAGGTTTCAACCCATACTCAGCTGGCTCCGAGGCAGAGTGGCTCATGGCAGAGAGCCGCAGTTTGTGGTGGTGGAAAGCAGCAAAGAGCAAAGGGAGGAGAGGAGCAGCAGCTTGGGCTTCTAGCCAGCCTCTCTCTCCTCCTCACATTGTAATGCGGATTATCCACCCCAGGGCCAGGGTAGTACTTACACCCATAATCCCAGCAGTGGATCATGAATTAATCAGAAACTCTAGAAGCTGCCCCAATGACTGCACGAAGCTTTGGTGGGGAGACACCTAGACACAAACCGTAACTGTGGTCTTTCTCAGTCCCTTCTCAAGAGGAGCCTTGGTCATTGTGAACAAGGTAGATAGCATGTGTGGTTGCAGAGGGTGCTGGGTGCCGTTAGGGTCAGGCTGAGCTTTTTATATCTTGATGCAGAATAAGTTGTGTGGAGCCTTGAGCAAGCCCAGGATGAGGAATCAGAGCACCTAGACATACTTCTAAAGACTACATATGTGATTTATTTCAGGTGGTGTGTGTAGTGTTCTATTACTGTAACAGAATACTTAAGGTAATTAACTTAAAAGAGGAAAAAGATTCTTTAGCTCGCAGTACCACAGGCCAGTCCATGGCCAGTTGCTCTATTGCTTTCAGGCCTTTTGTGAGGGAGCATTGTGGCAGGGGGACTCTGGGCCAAGGAGACGTCATCTAAAGGCTGAAAATGGAAGGAGAGGAAGTGCCCAGTGGCGGGCAGTCCCCATGAGGCATGCCCTGGTGACTGAGATTCTCCCACGTGGCTCCGCCTTCCACTGGCCAAGCTGCAGTACAAGCCTTAACACTTGACCCTTTTGAGACATTCCTGGCCCAAGTGAAAGCAAATAGTATTGAAAATTTAAGCTGGGCGTGGTGGCGCATACCTGTAATCCCAGCACTCGGGAGGCTGAGGCAGGAGGATTGTTGTGAGTTCGAGACCAGCCTGAGCTACAAAGTGAGCTTAAGGGCAGTCTGAACTGCATAGTGAGACCCTGTCTCAAAAAGACAAAAAAAAGAAAATTTAATTGTTTGTTCCTAGCATTTAGAACTACAGGTTTTTTGTTTTTTTTTTATTCATTTGATTTGTGTCTCCAGCAACCTTGCTAAACCTTCTTTTATCATTTGAATGGACAAAATTATTATCACAAGTAGATTTTAATACATTTTTATGTAAAATCTCTTGGGGCTTTAATGTTAACTGTTATAGGATGGGGATATGGGCTGGTGAGATAGCTCAGTGGTCTAAAGCACCTGCTTAGGCAAGCTCCGGCAGGTGCAGGGGACCAAGGTTGGATCCCCAGTATCACATACTGTGCCAGCCACACCCTCAGGGCAGGCTGAGCCGGCCACAAATAAACAAATAAATAAATAATAAATTTGGGGTGTCTCCCTGTTTTTTTTAAAGGGTGGGGATAGTGGCACACACGTGTAACCCCAGCACTGAGGAGGCTGAGGCAGGAGGGTCATTGCAAGTTTGAGGCCAGCCTAGGCTACAAAGTGAGTTCAAAGCTGACCTGAACTGCATAGTGAAACTGTGTCAAAAAAGACGTAATAAAACAACAACAACAGAAGTAGTTATATTACCTATGAATCGTGAGAGCCTAACTTCTTAATTTAGTTCTGCAATAACGAAGTCCCACTGAGTAATTCTTTTTTTTTTTTTTTTAGGAACTGGGGATTGAACTCATGAGCTTGCTCTTGCCAGCGAAGCGCTTATTCCACTGAGCCATCACCCAGGCCCCCTGGAAATAATCCTTGAAGGAATGAAAAGAAGTCACATCAGCAAAGAAATGACTATTCCTCCTCTGTTAGCCTACTCCTCCCCTCATTTCTTTGTATCTGAACGTCCTGACCTTCAACAGGACAGGAAGGTGACTTGCAAATTTATCTCCTACTTGTCTTATTTTATTTTTTTTGTTTTGTCTTTTCTGACTCACTATGCAGTCTGGGCTGACCTTAACCTTATTTTGTAATCCAGGCGGGCCTCAAACTCTCAGAGAGCCTCCTGCTTCAGCCTCCCAAGTGCTAGGATTACAAATGTAATCATGCCTGGCTCCCACTTACCTTTTTCTTAGCCCTGAATAAAAGTTTTCTGTGCTACTCAAGCCACATGCAGTCTTGTTATTGGTTTCAGTTTTGAGAGGGAAAACCAGACACAGCTTAGGGTTGGAAATTGTTGTCATTCCTCATTTGTCTTATATTTTGGTCATGGATGATGTTAGATTTTACTGAAATGTTCTGCTTTATTTAGTTAATCATCTTTTTTTTTCTCGTTTAATTTGTTAATGTGATATTTGGTGCTGTTTTCTATACATTAAATTTTCCCATTTTTGTGCAGGCAGAGACCAACCTCGTCTCATAGATGAGAAAATACAAATGCCAAGAGTGAACTAATTTTTCCAAGGATGCCAAGCTACATGTGTTAGTTTTGATTCTAAGTTGGGGCTGGGTCACTAAGTTGGGGTCTGCATTTTATGCTACACCATGTAAAACATGAGCTGTCCCAGGGTTAGGGGACACCAGGGCCAGATGGATGATGGGTAAAGAAGTTCTAGGTTTCTAAGGTGTTGGATTGCCTTCCAGGCAGATGGGGGTGAAAGCAGGCTCTGAAAATGTTAAAACGGAAAGAAGAAAGCAGGACCGAGCAAGCAGAAGGAAGTGGGCTGGGTGTCCACTGCCCTCTGAAGTAGCTTTCCAGGGATCTGAGATGTGCTGAGAGAGCCGGGCAGCGCCAGCTGTCAGGTTGCCCTGAGGCTGATGGGACCAACTGCACTGGCCACTGAGCGTCCTCCACGTGGGAACCAGTGATGGGAGAGCCACTCTGCACCCTCAGAAACATGCCAGCATGCACACCTTGGTTTAAATATTTTGAAGTCACAGAAAATAATTTATCTGAGGTAGCTTGGGGGTAAGGTTGTAGCAGAATTTTCCAGAGACAGAAGCAATAGAACCATTGTATTCTACTGAATACACACACACACACACACACGCACGCACGCACGCACGCACACACACACGCATGCACGCACGCACACACATATACCCTTATTATTTTGGAGGACTTCTCCCATCTGTAAGCTAAGGTCACAAAAAAGCAAGCAGTGTAGTGAAGTCTGAGATTAGAAGCTTGGGGACCAGGTCCCGCTACCCCAGGCTGAGGGTAGCGGATGGTGACATAGCTCAGCTTGAGGTGATATCCGTGGCACGAAGGCTGGGATCCTCTTTTCTTCTGCTGTTCGCTCTCTCTGGATCTCAGTGAGCGCTCCCCCCACCTGGGGAGGGCCCCCGACCTCGTCCATCTGTTCAGACACTAGCTGCATTGTAAAGAGCCTCGCGGACAGTGCTTGGATCGCAATCTCATGCGTGGGCACAGGTGAGTTCTTCGTCTCAGGAGTCAGTGAGAGATAGGAGGAGGCTTCACTGGATGTGTGAGCCCAGAAGGGCATTGAAGAAGGGGTTGGCTCCCTTCTTCACTTCTCAGAAGCTAAGTTTCTAGATTTGGGTGAGGATCCATGCCATTTCTCTTCCATCTTCAGTAAAAAGATATAGAGATCAGAAATAACATGACTTAAACATTTCCTCACATAGTGTGCATGTGTGTGCGTGTGTGTGCCTGTGTTATGTGTGTGTGTGTATGCAATAGTAGCGTTAAGCAGTGTGAGATTAGCCCCTGCCCTTACCTCCGAAGCTGCTTCATGGGTGTAGGGATGGACACTTGGCACTGAGAAGCCAAGGCCTGGGAGTGATTGACCACACCCAGGAGGATGCCAAGCAGCTGTTGGAACTGAGCTGAACAATCTCCATGTGCGTCTCCAGTGCAGGGAATGTCCCTCTGTGTCAGACCAGGCTGTCTCCCCTAACCCTCCCAGGATAGGGAAACTGATGGTGGTGGTGGTGGGGTGGGGGACAGCTGACCCAACAGAACCTCCCAATCAGAATGCATTTTCTTTCCTCTCCATTGATGCTGGTTCTCTGTGGCCAGAAGATTCGCCGGCAGCTGCTTCAGAATTCTACCAATCTCAAATTTGCTAGTAAGCAAAAATAAATATATAAATAAATATAAAATCCATCATCAGCTCCTGGCCTCCCGACCCAATCTTGAAGTATGTTGCAAATATGCTGACACGAGGGTGCTGTATTTAATAGCAAACAGTATCGCACTTCAGCTCGCACCTGGGCTCGGCTGGCCTCTGCATTAATATGCTTCCCAGCCATCCATGAGGCCCTGGACCTCACGACACCCTCAGAATAATAAATCCAGGACCAGGCGGGGCTGAGTGGAGGGGAGAAAAGATCTGTCTTCCTCTTCCCTTCCTACTTGAAATGTGAAGGGAGGATAATGACAAGGCCCTAATTGTCTCTCCAGATCCTTCCAGTATCAAGGATCTTGGAGAACATACCAGACGTCATTATCTCATTAGTTTTGATCTACTGCTGATGACATTCAGGTTGAATTTAGAAAGGCAGCCGGGAGCAGTGGTCACTTCCTCAAGACTTATTTGAGGCTAGTTGAACAGGTAGGAAAAGTTACTCTCAAACCTGGCTGCCTATGGGAATCGCCTGTGGGAGCTTCTGAAAAATACTTAGTATTTTCTGGATGTATTTAAAAGTCTCCCACCTAGTGAGTTGAGTACAAATACGAGAACTTGAAGTTAGGATCACTGGAATGGGAATTGACCACCCACAGCTTTTTACGCGTCCCAAGGGCATTCTATCACGGAGCCTTGCTCCAGCCTCAGGTGTGTGTATCACTGAGGAGTGGAGGGCGTATTCTAGTCTCCCTAACCTGGGTGCTTTTAAGGCTTTGTCACTCAAAGGTTTCACCTCTGACTCTTGAGAGGAAGACAGACCTACATTTATTGATTTGCTTTCTGACAAGCACCTTGTATATCTTAGCTCCTGTCAGTCTATATAGCAGGCTTCTGAGGTAGATATTATTAATTCTACATATGGAAAAAATGTAACATGGGGAGAGATTAACATACTAAAGACACAGAGGGCAGAAAATAGATTGGAGTCAGGACAGACAGCCCATTGCAGCAAACGTGTAAAATGCGTACTGTTGTCCCTACCATGTCTGTGAGAAATGTCTCTGACCCTCTTTTCTGACAAGGGTGGAAAAAACACATTTGTTCAATTAAGAACTACATGACATGGGCCTAAGACACTGCTAATTTGCTCTAGGAGAGATGGCACCTGTCACAGCAGCTGCAGGGGGCCTCTATCTGTTGACTTTGTCATAGCCTACCATAGGGATGGCAAAGCTTTTAGAGTTTTCAGTGACAGCAAGTAGCCAGCTGGTACCTGCCTGCCATGGGTTTGTCCTCACTGGTCTATAGTTATTCTATAGGCTCTGTCTGGTTTTCCTAAGGGCCAAACTGGTGACTTAAGTGGAGATGTGATTGATGTCCTTTTTTTTTTTTTATATTGGAAATCAAACTCAGGACCTCATGCTTGCTAGGTAGGCATTGTGCTGCTGAGCTATATCCTTAGCCAATAACTGAAGTCTTTATTTATTTATTTACATACTTATTTATTGTGGTACTAGAGATTGAACTTGAGACCTTACACTTTCCAGGCAGGTGCTTATGGTACTGAGCTATATCCCCAGGCTCCAAATTGAAGTCTTTAGACCAGTGCTTTTCACCATATAGGAAGTGTACTATGAACCACATATGCATTTAAAAATGTTTAGTAGCCACATTAAGAAAGGCAAGAGACAGGAAATTGACTCTAGTAATAGATTCTGTAACTATTATTATAATTATTTATTAACTTTATTTAAAAATGGAGTCTTGCTCCATTGTTCAGCTTGGCTTCAGGCTCCTGGGTCCAATCAATCCTCACATCTATGGCTGTATAGTTCCAAGCAGTTGGAACTAAGTTGGGACTACAGGTGTGTGTCTGGCTCTATTAAAATATTTAATATGTAATAAACATACAATATTATTGACATTTTACAGTCTTCTTTGGGTAATAAGTATATTAACCATCATAGTATATTTCAATTCAAATATTAAAGTCTTAGCAGAAATACCTGATCTACATTTAGGGTTTGTAAAATTTTCAACTGAAGAAGTAGACATATATTAAGGCTGTTACAAGCATATTAAAAGTTTTCCAGTATCTGAATTACATATAACTTTTAATGATTTATTGCAGTAGTTACAATAAAAAAAGAATTCAGTCCCTCAGTTGCATGAATCACATGTTAAGTTTTCAATAAACTGAGCTACCAATGGAATAGTGCTGCTCTAGATCTTGGAGAGAAGTTCTAGATTTTGTCACAGCCCCTCGGGTAGGACGTTTTTATTCTATCTTTGCTGGGAGGTGGAAGATAGAAGCTTTAGGGTGGATCATTTTGGACTTCGCCTTCTTGGGTGTAGTGGCTTGTGTCTGGATGTGCCCCCAGAGCCTCGTGTGGTCGTAGGTGAGGCTTTCTCACACTGCATCTATGGTGTGTGATGCTGGAATTGACGATGTGTGACTATTGAACTGGTCCACTGGTTGGCTTGACCTCTGCCCTGAGCCGTAGCCTAAACAGAGCATAACAGGGACAGAAGGAAGCTGCGGTGGCTACTTGTTAGTTCACCTGTTCATCTTTTGCCGGCTCTGAGCTGTTTCTCCTCTACTATACCGTCTTGTTTTGCAGTCAGTCAATTATGGACTGAAACCTCTACAAACTGTGAGCCAAATAAACCTTTCCTCCTTTTTCTTTGGATGTTGGGTATTTTGTTTCAGCAATGAGAAGCCTAAGACAATGAATTACAGAAAAAATGACCAGGTGAGTCTTTGGTCTCAGGGGATTCACGTTGTATCAGATATTGGCCGAGATTCCATTTAGAATTTGGTTTCCAAGGGAATCTGCTGTAAAAGATCTCTGGATATCTGTGTTTGGGTGGATCCTGTGCCCAGCCATCCTCAGAATGTATGGGTATCCTCTCTCCCCTGTTCTGTTGCCTCAGTAAGCTGTGGAAGACCCTTTGGCCAAGGACTAGGGAATCAGAAGAGCATCTAAGTGCTGTGGATTGCAAAATTTTGTGGAGCCTCACTTCTGCTTTAGGGCTCTGGGTCAAAAATATTGGTGAAGGATTTTGTTGGAGTAACTATAATGCATATCTCTGCCCTTTTTCTATCTCTTCCTATTTGATAACTTAGATTTCTTATTACAAGACATGAACTCACTAGACCTTTAGTTGTTCTAACTTCCTCTATTGTTTTCGAGTCTGTTATGGTTTAGATCTAAAATATCCCCCCAAAGTCTCATATGGAGGGTGATTTCATCACGGGGGCATCACTCTTATCAGTGGGTAATTGGGCAGTGGGCACTGGGGTGAGACCTGGGGTATGTGACTTTTTCCCTACCCCTCCCTGCCCCCTGCCTGCCATGATTTGCATGGCTTTGCTCTGCCCAGCCCATCCACTCTGCCCTTTCTGCCTTGGAACAAGCCTTCTACAGACTGAATTCCTAAAAGGCTGAACCAAACAAGCCTCCCAACCTCTAAATTACAGATGTCAGGTATTTTATTGCAGGACAGGAAAGTGACTAAAAGAGAAATTTTTTATCCCAGAAATTTTACTTTTTCCATTCTTCTAGGAGCCACCAAGTATGAGCTTATGCCACCTTCTGGGATTCTTGCCAAGGCATTATGTATTTCATTTTGGAGAGGGCTCTTAAATGACCCACTCTTATCTACTGAATCTTGTATGCCAGCCCCTAACTAAGTGCCTTCAAAATATGATTCCATGTGGACTCTGCTCATGCTACTGTTGCCTGGGTCTTGGCAAATCTTAAGGATATGATTTCCTCGTCCTGGGTTGGGTTATGCTGTGACTCCATTAACCCCTCTCCCCATCCTCTTCCTCCTCCTTCTTCCTTGTGGTACCAAAGATCAAACTCAGGACCCCACTTCTGCTAGGCAAGTGCTCAGCCCTGAAGTGCTACTTACACTTAATAGGAAAGATTGACCACTTTTGTAGACTTAGAAAACAATCCAGCTGTTTCCATGCTTTCTGCTAGTATCTCACTCTGTCCTCAAGGTTTGGCAGAGCAGATCTTGGTTAGGCGTAGGTATTCAGAGTGATGTCTTCAGATCTCTTAGCTCTCCTGCTGCGAGGGCTGAGAACCTCTTCCTACGCCTCACCAAGAAGGACTCCTGGCGTCCACTCCTAGTTTTTAGTTAGGCTTAGGCATCTCAGTTTTTCTTGCCTTTTTTTATTCAGAGTATTAGTGGAGCTTAGTCACCCATTGTCCTTGAATTCCAATCGCTCCCACTTTTCTCAAATGCTTGGTATACTGTAAAGGGGAATGCATCCTCCTACTAGTGTGCAACCTGGCACTGTACCTGTGGCTGTGTTTACCGTGCGTCTGGACTGCTGCACTGTGCCCCAGGCTAACAGGGCCTCGTCTCCTACCTATGAGTACCAGTGTCTCTCTGCAAACCAAATGGGAGTGACCCAGCTCTGAAACCCTGCCTGTTCCACTCTATTCTCTTCCTACTGTGGCACTGATCACTGCAGCTCAGGCTCCCTGGGAAGCAGAGTCTGAGCTGGAGTTGACCATGCAGGATGTTTATGAAAGAGGGAGAAGAAAGAAGTACAGGTGCACAGAAGGAGAGCTTGGACTGTGATGCAGGACTAAGGACAGTGTCAGCTGAACCTGTGGAGCTAAAGAGACTCCAGAACTCCAACCCTTCATATTCCTGCCTCATCCTATGCATGGATAAATAGTAGTCAAACAGCTCCTAGTAATATATCTATTGAAAGGGCTTCTGAGGGTGAAACTCAGTGAGGACAACATCCAACCCAGAGCCCCTTAAATTATTTTAAAGGAAGAGCTGGTGTATCTCTTCTTTTTTTCTTTCCTGGTACTGGGGATTGAACTCAGGACCATGTGCTTGCCAGACAGGTGCCTATGCCACTGAGCTATCTCCCCAGTCCTTGGTGTATCTCGTCTCACATGTGCTTCTGTTACAGTGAGTGGTTTCCAGAATGAGAATTTTTTGTATGTTTTTCTGTTTCCTAACTAAAGTGTGAATTCATTGAAGGGAAGGAGTTTTTCTAGGGTATTCTGTGTCTTGGGTCTAGCGTGAATAACTGGAAACTTAGGATTTGACACACAAAAGGTATTTAAGTCTCCTCTGTTGGTGAATGTGGAGTGAAGTTTCATAACCTTGGATGGCCAATGGGTTTTTGTTTTTTGGCCTGCTCAGCCCACCCATGTGATTCAGGGGATTGAACTGCGGTCCCTTGTGCCTGCCTAAGCTTGCCTAAGTAGATGCTTTGGACCACTGAGCTATCTCACTGGCCCCACAATGGGCTTTTGATAGTGAAGTCATTTGGTCTGAGCCTATCACTAGAATTTTCCTCTCCATCATCCACAGTACCAGCAAATTAAAAAGTAAACTTCAATGAGCATCAATTAAGTGCCAGATATGATTCTAGGTGTTTTGAGAAATGTGGTGACAACCAAGACACCATTCTTGTCCTTGGTGGAATGACACCTTTGAGGGACAGAATTCAAACTGGGGATATATCAAGCCTATCTTAAGATTCAACAGTAAATTTTTGGCATATTCCTTGGGCATCTCTGAGCTGATCCCCACTACTCTAACCATGTGAGTTCAGGCCAGATCCGTGTTACAAACTAATGGGCCAAACTCAGTGGAGGAGTTATGTGCAACCAAATGATGAAAGAGGCTAAAACATCACGTATTCCACTCGACACAGATGTCATTATCGCCTGGACAAAAAGCTCTATGCAGTTGCAGCATGGATAGTAAAGGAATTTTGTAGTGTTAAGAGGAGAACACCAAAGAGTAACACTGCATGGTAGTACACACCTGTGCTAATGTAGTAGCCACCACATGACATGGTTGTTTGAACATACAATTAGAATTAATTGAAATTAAGTTATGAATTTAGTGCCTTAGGTGTGCCAGCCACATTTCAAGGATATAGTAGTGACATGTCAATGGCTACCTGACTGAACAGAACAAAGTTTAGACCATTTCCATTCCTGCAGAAAGTTCTATCACTGGAGCACAAAATGCCTTCATTAAATAGGGAAACTGGGACCTACCAACCAACTAGGACTAGGTTCATCTGAGTTTCAATTCATAGATTCTTTGTTTATAGATTTCTTTCAGGTTTTAGAATTGTGAGATTCTCTTTAGTGGTGCAATACATCTAATATAATACAAGTCATCCATCTATCCATCCATCCATCCATCCATCCATCCATCCATCCATCCATCTATCCATCCATCTTTCCTTCTCTCTCTCTGTCTGTCTATCCACCCACTTATCTCTTCTTCCATCAATCTGTCTATTCATTCTTCCTCCAATCCCCAGTGAATTACTTGTTCTTTCATTACTTGCACTCATTGCTTGAACTTTCAGGGTCAATAATGCACAATTCCCACTGAAAAGATAACTGACAACCTAACAGAGGCCATAGAAATAGGTGATGACACAATGCAATTGGTGCTATAGCTGAAGTAGGAGTGAAGGGTGCAGGCAGAGCCCAGAAGTGGTAGGAATTCTGCCAGTGGTGATAACTAGGAGATGACATTTCAGTCAGATCCTGAATGAACACTCATTTATTAGGTGAAAGGCAGAGAAGGCATCCTGGGAAGAGAGGGTGGCGTGAGCCAGGCTTTGAAGGTGTGAGGGACACACAGCCTTGGGTGCAGTGAACATCACTGTGTCTCTGTGTGGCTGTGGGAAGGTGGGGTGGGAATCATCATGGGGGACAAGGCTGCAGTTGGGGGCTAGGCCTGTTCATGGAGGGCTGTGGGCTGGGTTGAGAGGTCTGGGTTTCATCTTGCAGTAGGAGCCTTTGAACGTGAATGTGTAGAAAGACATGATGGGAACTGAGTAGGCACAGTTGGCTCAGTGACCTGTGATTGTTCAAGTTAGACTAAAACTCCTGAACCTGAGTCAGTATTGATATTATGGCCTTCTTGTTGGAGTTAATAGCCCTCCAATTAAAAACTATAAACATTTCTGTCCTAGTTTTCCATCTTCTTGTGATTTTATTACTCACACAGTCCCTCACCAGTCTCTTCCTAAATCATGTTTCTTCTGCATTTGATCGTGGGTGGGGGTGGAACGGCACAGGGGAAAGGCCTCAGGCCAGCAAACAGACAGCGTCACTCTCTGAGCGCGGCAGCCCTGATGTCTCTGTGTCCCTAGTGCACTCTCCAAACCCCACTGACAAGTGTTGCTCTGGCTGTGTCATGGCCACCAGTGCCTGCTAGAATGAGAAAGCCCCATCCTCTCTCCTGCCTGGAAAAAGAGCTGAGAAGAATGGCACCTGCCCTCAGCTTGATTTTCTCTGAGAAAACTTAAGGAATATAGCCAAGAAGGATTTACAGAAAGCACTTAGCCCCAGGAAAAATAAATGTCTATGTTCCCATCCCCTTCTCCTAAGTAGAGACTATTCTGTTGCCCTAACAGTTATGTTGGACTAAGAGATATGACAATATGCAATTAATTGCGAGTTTCTTTGCAACAGATAATAGTCAAAACATCCTGAAGCCCATTCACAGAGACAACTTTGAGGGATGCCTTGGCTGTCCACACTTACATCGAACACTGTCATTAAGCCCTCCCAGGCTGACAGCAGCTATAGTTCATTCTCCTGGGTGGTGGTTGCGGGGTACTCTATTCTTTAAATTTTCTTTGGGAAAAAATGTCTTTTAAAACTTAATTTGCAACACAACACAGGACAATAAATGGAAAAGGATGTGGTCTGGTGATTCATGAAGGGGCTCGGAGGATGAAGGGCTGTACTTAATTTCTGACACAGAATGGTTTGTTTAAAGAGAATGACCCCCTTACTCACAATGGGATACGTCCACTGTCCAGATGAGCATGAGTTTCTCAGGAGAATTTTGTAAGTCACGTGTTTACCCATGGACAGGCATGCTGAACTGTAGCTCTAAAAACCCTTCATTTATTTTAGGATTAAAAACAGGCCCCAGGGCTGGCCAAGTAGCTCAATGAATTAAAATCCCTACAAGCAGGCAAATGGACCAGGGGTTTGATCCCTGGGGCCTGCTGTGCTGGTCCCACCCCTGGGGCACACTAAGATAGCAATTGAGACTGGGCGTGGTGGCACGCGCCTGTAATCCCAGCTCTTGGAAGGCTGTAAACAGGCAGATCACTATGAGCTCGATCTAGTAGTGAGACCCTGAATACTCTGTAGACCCTTCTCTAAAATACAAAAATAAATAAGTAAATAAAAACAGGCCCAGTTGTTTCACTGCAGTCTACCTTGGACATTGGAGTTGCTGATTTATCATTTGCCTTGTCCTTCTGCACAAAGTACTTATTTTGTGTAGGGCAACCAGCTGCCCAGCTTAAGAATTTTCCCTCCATGCCCGGACTTGTTGGCTCAGCAAGGCTGTCCTGGACAATGAGATGTAAGAATAACCTGCCCTGTGGATTTTAAGGACTCATAATGTTCCTGCCATCATAAGTGGTGTGTGTGTGTGTGTGTGTGTGTTTGTGCATGCACACACATGCACGTGCAATTTGCTGGCACATACCTTTTGCTCTTCATGATTTCTCTTTTCTCCTGCTTCTAGCCTGGAATCCATAGGAGCAGATGAGACCCAGGGAGTGGCAGTGAGCTGGTAACTCTCTTAGGTATGGGGATACAGGAGTGGGAAGGAGGACACTATATTTTCAGTCCAGTGGAAGAAGTTTGCTGATGTAAAATTGCAACCTGATATCCAAAATTCTATGATTGGGGAAGGTAAGATACAGCAGTTTCAACCATACAAAAGTCCTAACTCCAAATGTATGAGCTGGCCTGCCTCCAAATGATAAAGTCAATAATGGGGATAGGAATGCTCCTCTTACTAAACTGTGGCTGTGGAGACCCTTGGAAAGAACACTGCTCTGAATTCCTAACTGAGCTCTGGCCTGAGTGACCAGGCTGAGCTGGAGTTGACCATGGCTCAGAAAGGAACGAGAGCCCTGGCCTATAAGAAATGTCTATTTTGAGGATGACTGAACTGCCACTGCTAACCTAGGAAAATGAGTGGGTTTGACAGCTCAAATTGGGGTAAAAAACATTTGGCCCAGCCTCAGGCATTGCTTGGGCACTTGGCCAGCTGAGATGGGCATGACTAATCACAAAGCTCATTTGGCAGCTTACAGGGGACAGTGCTATTGGGGTCAAGTGAAGGGCCCAGGGAGTCTTTCCAGGCATGAGCTTCACAGAATCAAAGGCAAAATGATTTCTTAACCATGACAAGATTGGCTGTAGGGTCATTTCTAACATCCCTGCTGTCTTGTTCTCTCCCAGTCATTTTAACGACAGGGCCTTTGGTAAAAACATTTAACCATAAGCATGGGTATTGCACTGACCAATTGGAGCAGATAGTGGTGTTAAGGGGAATCAGCCTTGCAAGTTGTCCTCCAACCTCTTTCCCAAAGGCTCACACTGTCTGGGCAGGGCCCAGGCACACAACTGGGCACTGTGCTCACAGAACCTGCTGCCATCTGGTGACTGGATGGTTGTTAATGGAGACCTAGGCTCTGATGTCAGCCCATGTCTGGGGCATCACTCTGCAAAACCCTCATCCTGCAAGATGCCCTGCTGGAAGTGAAGCCTGCTGTCGTGGTCAGAGAGGTGAGGGCAAATGTGTTTCCTTCTTGGTGATTCATAATGCACATTGGTATGCTAGTGGCTTTGGGAAGTCTTACAAGCATGAACCTGATTTAATTTTCATATCCCAGTATCTCCTACTTATTCTGCCTTTTTTAAACCAGGGAATTTTCCTGCCTTCTTCCTATGCCCTTGGATCCCAGTTGGTGTGAGAAACTTTGAAAGTTGTGCCTGGATATATAACTGAAAAGAACTGTAAGATCAGATATGAATGTGCAGCGGAAGTATGCAGTGCACATGGGCAGCTCAGCCTACAGCACACAAACACGCCACAAGGCTTTCAGGAAGAAGCCAGGGGCTTGAGATCGGATAGGTGCCACAGGCAAGGCTGAATCCCACCTTATACTCTGTGTCTCTTCTGATAGGTCAGTGCAGTTACCTCAAGAAAAGAATAAGCCTATTTCCAGGTGGAACCTGGAATGGATACTTAAGGTGCATAAGAATTTCTGCCCATCCAGGCAACCATCAAACCTAAATCACTGGTCAACTGGAAATAGGCTCTGGCTATCAATTTTGGTGGAGCAGGCTACCTCCAAATCTGGTGGTTTTAAACACACTCATTATGCTCATAATTTTATGGGTTGGGAATTTGGCAGGGCTCAGTGGGAATAACTCATCTCTGTTCTGTCATGACAGGGTTGGCTCATATGGCTTGGAGATAGCTGGGCAGGATAGTGGGACCATATATCTGAGGATGTCATTCTGAAAGTTGGTTGAGTTTCTCAGCTTCTGTCCATTCCATGTCAACTGGCACTGATACATCCAAGATGGCATCTTCACTTGGAGGTCTGGTTCCCTGGTCGTGATGGCTAGAACAACCTGGGAGGCTAGTCACTGCTGTCACTCCATGTGGTGTCTTGGCTCATCTTGCTTGGGCTCTTTATGGGATGGAAGTCTCACAGCAATCAGTCTATCCTGTCTGGGATTCTCCCAGGTGGGACCCTCTAACAGCTGCTGTGGAAGAGGCAATATCTCATGGCCACCCTGTGGGAGCTCTAGGACATCACTGCTTCTGAGCTCTATTGGCCAAGCAAGTCATGGCCAGCCTAGGGCCAGGGGACAAGAAATACAACATGCTTCTTTGATGGAAACAGAAACAAAGAATTTGTGGTCATCTTTAATCTACCATAAGCATCTTACTGGTTGGCTCTCTTAGGCATTAACTCTTGGCTGAAATCTCATTTTGCTCCCACCTGGCCTCAGATTCATCTGAGGCAATGCTTGGAAAAGTTCCTTTAGCTCTGAATGGCATTCAGAAACCATAAAAGATTAATTGAAATGACTGTTCCCATCCAGATACAGAATACAAAACAACAATTTAAATTCCCATAAACACAACAAACTACAATTACGACTGCATATGGCTGTGATATTAATGCCCATTCTCCTGTAAGAGGGAGGGACAGTTGGGACCTTCCTCTGGGCACTAGAAGAACTTGCAGCAGATGGCTCTGCTCTGGTCCTCTCAGGTCCCACTCTCTCTTCAACATCCTTCTTGTTCCCATGTCATCCAATTTTTTGTGATTTTTGTATTTTTGGGCTAGATGGGTCACATTTGAGTTAAAAACTATCAGAAATGTTCAATATCTGCCTCGGATTGCTTTAAGATCACAAACACATTTAACTTTGAGAAAAGAATACAGAAGTTTATGGAGACCATATAACCAATGTTCTTACTCACTGGCCCAGAAAGTGGAGTTTTTGGTTTGTCTTTTCCTCCTGCACATCCTGGAGACAATTGCTATCAGGAATTTCATGGGTAGGTGATATTTTAAGTACAGTGTTTTCATCAACTATTTTATACTTCTATCTTTCCCTGGTTCTAACTTACTGCTGCACAGATCCACAGCTGAAATTTAAGGAGGCTGACCCTCTCAGAGTTCTCTCTCTGCTGTATTTGTGATGAGCCTCTCTCGCTATAGACTATGCTGGTGTGGGGGTCATTATCCAGGCTTTAGTAAAGAAAGCTGCTAGGATAAGGCACCTGAGTTCAGCTCCCATCTGAGCAGAAACAATCCCTTTCTGGATTGTCCATCATCTCCACCGCATCCATCATGAATGGTATCACTACCAACTGCTTAGTGACCACTGCACCTGTAGCCTTTGAGCTATAAGGCACTGAAATTCTCCAGTGCGTTGTCAGAAAAACATACGAACAGTCTGGCCTGCCCAGCACTGGAATATCAATGCCATCTTCCTTCTGTGGATCATGGAGCGGCTATGCAGCTGTACTCTGTGGTAGTGATTCTCAATTTGACTGGATTTATCTGCTCTTTAAAAATAGTTATAGTAGTTTACAATAGTTGTTACAATTATCCTCATATGTACAGACAATACAGCCAACTTTTGGGAGTTATAAACAGATTTAAAAATGAATGTAATGACATGGCTGTATGGTACAAAGGGAGTAATCCCTTAAGATCATATGCTGTGATAATATGTTTGCATGTAGAACTCATAATCAGATGAGGGCCCCTGTACGTTGGTCACCAGGGACCCAACAGCCTTAAATGTAGACTGATCTAGCATTGTCATCAGCAAGGTGACATTCTGCAACAATGATTTAAACATAACATTACCAAGTGACTCAGCAATTCCACCTTAAACTGGTCTAAGGTATATACATGAAAGCATTGAAAGCAAGTGTTCAGTAAAACACTTGTGAATCAGCACTCAGAGAAGCACTACTTATAATAGCCAACATGTGAACGTAGTCCAATCATCCACTGGTGAGTAAATGGATAAATTAGATGCAGCATACATGCATAATGGAATATCATTAGTCATAAGGAAGAACTGATGCATGTTATAATCGAGATGGACCTTAAATCTATTGAGCTAAGCAGAAGAAAGCAGAGATAAAAGATGACTTACAAGAATTAAACATTATGGCCGGGCGTGGTGGCGCATGCCTGTAATCCCAGCACTCGGGAGGCTGAGGCAGGAGGATTGTTGTGAGTTCGAGACCAGCCTGAGCTACAAAGTGAGCTTAAAGCCAGCCTGAACTGCATAGCGAGACCCTGTCTCAAAAAGACAAAAAAAAAAAAAAAAAAAAAAAATGAATTAAACATTATGAAAATATGAAACCACAGAGGCAGAAAGTAAAGTGGCAGCTGTCTAGGGCTCAGGGAGTAAAGAGTGGTATAAGCTTCTCTTTTGGGATGATGGAAATGTTTTGGAAACTACATGAGCTAGAGGCTGCATAACACTGCGATGTGCAATTAGACCATTTGTTTGTAAGTATTAAGATTGTGAATCACATTATATGAATTTTGCTTCAATAAAAACAAAAAATGCAGGCTGGGGAGATAGCTCAGTGGCCTAAGTGCATGCCTGGCAAGTGCAAGGACCCTGGTTCAATCCCTGGTACCGCAAAACTCCAGGTGCACTGTGTCAGCTACTAAAACCCAATGTGATGGCACACACCTGTAATCCCAGCACTGGGCAGGCTGAGATTGGAGGATCATTACAAGTCCTAGATGTGTAGGGAGACCCTATACCACATTAATTAATCAATCAATCAAATTTAAAAACAAAAATGCAATCTTCAGGTGTATTTTTAGATTTCAGTGAATATTAAAGCCGTGCAAAATTGCTTGATGATTGTAGGTAAATCTACGTTAAGAGTCTAGGATCTCAGAAACCATAAACAAATTTTCTCCTACACCCTAGCCCAGAAGTTGGGCAGTTTCCTGTCACTGGGGGTAGCCTCTTCCATGAGTGTGTCTCAGATCCATTCTCGCATATGTGCAGGTCGCAAGAAGCCAAGCGCTGTAACCAGAGGCGAATCCTTGGCCTCCCAGCTGCTGCTGGTCTGTACCCCACACTCCTGTGTCCCTGAGTCCCTGTGTCCAAGGCCTGTGTGATGGTCCCCTGACTGGCTCCAGGAAAGGCTAAAGGAGCACACCATGAGACCTGAGCGATGATGATAGAAACAGCAATTGCATGCCTCCTTCTGAAAGTGATGCTTGGTACGTTATTCCCTGGTTGGTGATCTTAGAGCTGTAAGCAGACACAGGCCTTGAGACATTTCATTTTGTTTTTGTTTTCTAAGGCACCAGCAGCCAAAGCTCCAGTGTTCCGAAGGTCTGTTTCCCTGCCTTGGCATTTTGGGGAGCTGCTGCTGCTGATCTGCTTGGCATGAATGGGCTCCTGGCACCTAGAAGCCACTTTGCCTTTGCTCTTCCCGCTGCGCTCTCTGAGAGCACCTTGCTTGCCAGCTTCACTCTGGATTCAGCTGCAGGATGTCACCCTCCCTAAGCCACAGACAGGGAAGAGCTGCCAGAGATCTGACTTCAGATTCCTTCCCATTCAGGTTCTAGGAAGCACCTGCTGAAGCAGGGCTGGGTGGGCTTGGGGGCCAGGGCACGCCCTGTGAGGATGCCTTCTTTTGGTTCTTCTTGGAGGGCGCAGTGTCTGGAGAGAGCTGTGTGCCCTGGGAAGGGCCATGCTGGGAAGGCCACCGAGGAGCCACTGTCCGAGCCACTGTCTGGCTTTGTTCTCCTAGGACCACGGCCAAGGGGACCTCAGAGGTAGAGTTAGTCCAGGGCAGAGGAAGGGGGCAGCGAGCACCTCAAGAGGGCACTAGAACCTTCATGGGGGCTAAGCGAGGACGCTGCAGAGGAACGCACCCAGGCATCTAGCTATTCTGGCTGTCGTCCTTCTCTTCAGATGTTTACCAGGAGCTCGGGGGCAGCCACGTGGCAGCAGCCTCACTTGCTTTTATTTAGTCCATATTTTTTTTTGGGGGGGGGGGGGATACCAGGGATTGAACTCAGGACCTTGTGCTTGGCAGGCAAGCACTTATTCCACTGAGCTATCTCCCCGGCTATTTAGTCCATATGAAGGCGAGGTGCTCGCACATGAGCACATCAACTGCTTACAGGGTGCTTCCGAGCCGGTCTTCTGCACATGCGTGCTCCAGGTTGGTCCCGCCTCACCCGTGTGCCGTTCCGCAGCAGCCTGGCTCCGCGCTCACATTTCCATGTCCAGGTACCAGATGTCCTTCCATGTGAACACATCAGAGGTGACGCAGACACCTTTCTACTGTGTGTAGCTGGGGATCCCACATTTTCTCTTCTGTAAATCACTTTTTAAAAATAATTCAATGCAATTTTTCTTTTTATTATACTTTAAAAATTATTTATGTATTTTTTTCATTTGTGTATTTGGTATAGGGTCTCCCTACACGGATTGGACTCATGGTGATCCTCCTGTTTTCAGCCTCCCCAGTGCTGGGACCATAGGTGTGTGCCACCATGCCTGGACTCTGTCACTGGCTCAGCACACCTCAGAGGTGGGACAAGCACAGCATGCAGTACTAGGGATCAACGCCTGGTCCCTGCGCTTGCCAAAGCAGGCACTTAGTCCTCTGAGTTATCTTGCTGGCCCTCTTTATACTTTTAATGTACATTCTATCCCCAAATAACTGTCAAGTTAAAGAATCTTAGCTCTTGCTCTATGTACATGCTCCCCGGATTACTCTAGAAACAATCCCCTGATACCCATCACCCTAGTGAACACAGCCACCTCTTGTCACCATTTAGTTATTCATCCAGCTTAGGTGTTTGCTGTGTATACACTGTGTGCCAGGGAAAGTGACAAACCATGCAGGGCCCTGATGCTTGACATCGCAGTGTTTTCGGCTTGTGAGATGGTTCCTGGGTCACCATTTCAGAGTCACCCAGTGAGGACATTTACTAAAATGCAGATTTCTGGCTCTGACCTTGGCCTTTTGGATCAGAATCTCTAGGTTCAGAGTTCAGGAATCTGCAGGTTCAGTAAAACTTCCCGATGCACAGGACAATTTGAGTACTGTGAGGCCTTGGAAATGACATTAAGTTCCCTTCTGCTTACCAGGGGACAGGAAGGACTCGGAATGGAGTGTGGGAGGATGGCTTGAGGGAGCCCCAGAGTAGGAAGATGACAGAGCACTGCAAGTTTTCCCTTCAGAATGACACCTCCTGCTGGACCCAGACAGAGCCACCAGCCCAAAGCAGGCAGGGACTCAGCAGCAAGCAGGTTGATCATTGTTTGCTTCAGTGGAGCTGGTCTGGTGCTCCCACAGGTGGAGCAGCTCAGGCTGCAGAACAGGATAACTATTTCCTGGTATAAAATCCCTGTTCCAAATTAGAGCAGAGTGCAGCCACGCTGGAGAGGGGCAGCATGTGGCTCTGCTTGCAGAGCGAGCTTGTGTGAGGCACGCGTGCCTGTCCATTCTCTGCGTATGATCCGGCCAGATGACATGAGCTGGGACGTACAGGGGGCACCTGCCTGCTCTGCTAAGTCAGGGAACTATCTAGATGTCCCTGCATGAACTAGAGACAAGTGGGTTTGGACCAGCTGTGTGGGAGTGGCTTGGGCCTGCTACTGGGCAGATGGGCTTGACTAATTGCAAGTTGGGCTTTGGAACAGAAGAGACACAAACTTGCAGGTGTCAGGTGCATGGCCCCAAGAATTCTCCCAGGCTGTGTCAGCCAGTGGCCAAAATTGAGGTGTACTCAACTTGTTCCAGACCCTCCCAGTACTAAACCATTCAAAAACTTGGTAACTTTAATAATGTGCATCCTGGTTCTTTCATCCACAGCTCCCAAGTCGACCAGAAGCACATGCTTGATTTCCTTGGGCACTGTTTTGGGTGCTGCAGATATACAATAGTCTTGAACTCCCTGGTGAACTCGGCTTTTAATTTCCCCACTGAATGTCTCCTTGAGGTGACTCAGCCTTGCACACTCAAAGCAGCCGAGGGCTTTGTGGCCGCACTCTCTGTAGACACCATGTTCTCTTCAGATGGCTCACAGCAAGCCAAGTTTCTGATTTCACTTAGAGGCAGTCAGGCTGATGTGCATTTTCAATAAGGCCTGAGTCACCACGCACGGCATAGTTTAAGTTTCAGTCTGGAAAGGCTCCATGCATGGCGCTATTTGTTAATTCAGGAAAATGAGCATCAGTCTTTTTTATTCTATCCTGAACCCTCCAGTTCCTGATCATTTAAGAGCTAAACCATTGACCCAGCATAGGCCCTGGTCTTTGGACAGCAAAGTGGCTTTGGGGCAAACGTGGAGGTGAAGCCGTTAGGTTGCTGCTCAGGGAGTATAATTCCCAGGATTCTCTTTCTGAGCACTGTAATCTCTCCCATCATCCAATCAAGGGTGTATTATGTTTTCCAACTACTGGGGGTGGTGGTGAAGGCTGTGCCAGCATACAAGGAAGAATCTGTGACCTCATTTATATGGACTCAAACTGCTCACCATCTGTGCTGGAAAACAGAGGGTGTGTGTGTGTGTGTATGCGTGTGTATGTGTGTGTGTGATTGTGCGTGTGCATATGTGGATGGCTGTACTCTCTCAAAGAGAACAACTGTAGTATTTGGTTAGAAAGTAGAGAACTAAAACAGAAACAACTGGGGAAGAGCTTCTATTGATCAGTAGCAAAGCTGTATTTGGTGTCTGCTTGAAAGGACTCATTAATCATAAGGAATCAAAAGGAGAACAGAGGAGGGCAAACACTTCTTCCCACCCTGAGATCTCTCACTGTTTCTTTTCACAGCAGCACAGTTTCTCAAGCAGAAAAATCTGTTTTCACTTTGACTGAAAAACTGCCCCTTGCTTCGTAAACATCTCTATATTTGTAAGGCTCTTTGCAGTCGACAAAGCCTTTTTGCAAAGTTTTTCATTTGATCCTATCCACAGGGGTGGAGAACCTCACCCAGGACCGCACAGCTCGACAATGGCAGGGTGGAGCTGGCGCTGGCTCTGTGTCCCATGCAATTTGGGGGCAGCTGCCTCTCTGAGGACCTGGGCTGTGGCCATTGTGCGGAGCCCATGGAACTCAACGTGGGAAATGCTGGTGTTTTATATTTCACCTGCCATTTGTTCTAGGAAGCATCTCACTCTCATTTTCTCTGCTGGGATGTGCCTGGTGATAAAGCTCTTAGTCTCAGCAAGGAAAAATGACGAGGGTCGGGGATGGCTCTTTGTTCCGTGGAGAGAGGGGTCATGGGAATATTGAAACAATGTAGTTCTGGAAGAGCCTGTATGTGTGTGTGTTTATTTGTTTATTTTCTTTTGCAGTATTAGGGATTGAACCCAGAGCCCTGTGCATGCTAGGCAGGTGCTCTCCCACCGAGCTATACCCCTATCCCGGGAATAGTTCACCTGCTATGCTCCTCTCAGGAGCAGTGAGGTTTTGCTGCCTCAAGGTGTGGCTCACAATATTGTTAGCTGTACACGAAGAAGAACCAGCTCCGTGGGGCAGCTGAAAGCAAGGAGTTATCGACATCTCCGGGACAGAGGGGTCATCTTCGGAATCAGAGAAGTTAATAATGTGAAGCCAGAACCTTTCTATAGATGGACTTTTCTACAATAAGAGGGTGGTTCATTGTTTCAATGCATTCTGATATGAAATGAATATGTGATGTGAATTACATCTACACAGTTGAAATATGCAAGTCAGCACCTGCTCTTTGTCAGTCAACAACTTGAGTTTCATTTTTTAATACATATTATTATTAAAGGCTGTAGACATTTTCTTTTTTCTGCTTCAATCAGGAATGCAATCTTAATCTGTCATGATCTCCCCACCCCTGGGCTACATTATTGGCACCCTATTTCATGTTTGTTCAGTCACTATCATCTCTGGACATAGGTGGACAGCTAATATTGCTAGGTATCTTGCTGTGTGAACTTGGCACTGCTGTTTCCTTGTAAACAATCGCGCTGTTTGTAGCAGTCCCCGTACTTCCTCCGCTTTCTATGTGCAGACTGAGCTGATATAACACAATGGACTACGAGGCAGGCACCTGTCTGTATTTGCCGAGGTGCCTCTCGGAGGCCACTAGCCGTCAGGCACGCGGGGCACTTGACTGTGCGGTGTGACCGTGCGGGCTGCGCTTCCAGCACTGACTTCCCCACTGTTACCACTGACGGTGTGCGCCTCAGCGAGGGGAGAGGCCCCCCTCACGCACAATCAGCGCCAGCTGTAGTCCAATTAAACTCAACAGTGAACAGGTGTTCACAGTAATGACTTCCACACAAAAGCACGCTTCCATTTAATACTCTGTACATCCGATACACTAGCAGCAGCAAAGAAGGGGAGTAGGAGAGGAGTCTGGATTCTGTGAGGAAAAAGAGCCACCCTGAACGCCTTCACAATCAGCATCAGAAGCCCCAATCAGGCTCAACATTTTACAGGTGTCCGAAGGAGAGTATTTTTAAGCAGAACCTACTCAAATCAAAAGCTCCTTAAGAATTTCTTTGGAAACATTTTAAAGTTTCATATCCCAGCAGTTTGCTCTTATTACCATTCCAGCGCTGGGATTTCCACTGTTTAGTGGCCTTCAGGAGCCTGCCTTGGCACATACACTTGGGCAGAAATAGTAATAAAACTCTGGGAAATCCCCCAGATGCCCTTGGCTCATTACACCTCTCCCCCCAATTCTTTTTTTTTTTTTTTTTTGCAGAGCCAGGGATTGAACTCAGGCCTTTGCACTTGCCAGGGAAGCACTTATTTCACTGAACCATCTCCCCTGCCTTCCCTCAATTCTTTTATATCCAGGGCCTATGCTCAGGGAACCTAGGGGGTACTTGTGGGGCAGATGCCTGGAGTGTCACTGCCTCCTGCTATGACTGTATGCATACAATGCAACACTAGAAAGTAATAGCAATCATTCCTAGCTCCCTGCAACAGTACATAGTACAGCGGCTGAGTCTTACAGGCAAATCCCTAAGTAAACAAATCCAGACACCAAAGGGCACATACTGTGTGACTCAATTCACATACAGCTACGAAACAGACAAATAGACTTAACATCCTGTTGCAACTTAGGCTAGGCTGGTGGTCCCTCTTGTGGGAGCTAGTGACAGGGAAAGGATATAGGGAAGCTGCTGAGGTGCTGGAAGGGTCCCATTTCTTAGTCTGAGAGTTGATTGCTTGGTTGCTTTGCATCAGGAACCAATCAATTACTATGCCTTTTCCATAAGTCAATCTTTCTAGAGTTGGGCATGAATGGATGCACAGGTACAGGTGTGCTTTAACTCTGTAGGTGTAATGTCCTCATAACATCCTCATATGTTGGGGAGGACCTTGGACAGCACTGACTGCAGAGCCCTCGTTTAACTGAGAAGACTCAGAACACAGAGGAGTTGTAGAAGTCAAGCTTGTAAAGCAGCAGAGCAGGTTTCTTATTTTTCTACACCCTGGTTAGAAGTGAAGAGATCCCACTAGCTCATCCTTCCTTGTTCTCCATGCTTCAGTCCCTTTCTTCACCACTCCATAAAATTGCCTACTGATGTCATGAATTCATTTAAAGGAAGTTGCTTCCCCAGCTAGGCCTTGCCTTGCTCTGTCATGTGCTTTTCAACAAGCCAGCATCCCATGAGATGGAGCCTCTTGCACCTGTTGCTCTCAGACCTCTATCTGGTTCTGTTTCACTTGACCTCTCCTTGCCACCAGCTTCCAGGCTTGCTTCTTGCACCACAGCTAGTGATCTCCCTGATCTCCCATAGTCTAGTTCTCACCCAGAGCAAGTGAAACTTGATCCTCTTCCCTGGCACAGAGGTTGGCAACCTTTCCTGGCTTCAACTGGGATTCAGCCTTCACTGCACTTGTTGCCAGAAGCTCTGCTGCAACCTTGAATAGGAGAGTTAGAGGAATCTTGCTGTGGTGATTGGGGCCTGAACAAAAGAGGAGAGACATTTCTTTCAGTCAGGGGGATCTGACATATTCTATCTTTTCTATTTAGACCTCCACATAAGCTCTTATATGATATTCTCTGGCAACATCCAATGGTATAAGCTAGGATAAGAGAGGATTCTCTGCTCTTCTGTCCTCTTCCTCTTCTGAGCTCTGAGAACTGGATTATAAAACTAACAAGAGTGGACAAATCTGGCCATACACAAATGCACCTTGGTGACAACATGGCCACTGTAGCCAAAGGAGATTTGGCAGGCTCTCTGTGGAAGGTATAGTGCATCAGGAAGGGAGTTGGTGAGCACAGAATTATAACAGAGGACAACGCACCAGAGGGAGCCCCAACGAGCTGGATGGTGGTGGCTTCCTCAGCCCCAGCAGCCCCATGCTGCTACGCTTTCAAAAATCCCTTCTCTGAGCATAGTCACCAAGGAGGCTTTTAGATTATAATTTTCTTTGGGAGAAAAATAGACTGAGTAAAAGAATTTGACCATTTTGGTGTCATCATGTGTTCTCACTGATAGAGGCACTGACATTTTGGTGAATTTTGGTGTTTTGTGAGTTTAGTTTACATAAGACAGGTCTTCCAAGTCAGACAGATCCTGGAACGCTAACAAGATTGAATTTTTGGACCCAGTAGTCTCCTAGCTAGACCATGGACCGTGAAAAATTCATTAAGATAATGCCACTTTGGAAGGGCTCTTGGTGGCCAGCCAGCCAGCCATTTCCTGACAATATTTAACATGGCTTTGGGCCCACTTTCAAACTCCTGATGCCACCTAACTGGATTGAGAGGGAGAGAAAAGCAATGACAGAGGGGAGGTAAAGTGGAATAGTCCGTTAAAATTGGTTTTCAGTGAAGCTACAAATGGAAATTGTGTCTTATTAAAAATGGACTATGTGGCTGGTTAGCTCAGATGGGTAGAGTGTGGTGCTGATAAAAATGGACTATGTGTTTCTTAAATGAGGAAAGTTACCACTCTGGGAGTAGATGGCCTTGTGATTGGGATGAGGAAAGATATAGACTAAGAGTGCATCATCCTAGAAGATGAACCCACTCCATCAATTTGGGGAAATGTGGAGTTGGGGGCTACCTTGGCTGGGTGGTCAGGAGCTATGCTTGCCAGCTATCCATGCGCTTCAGTGGACCCCAGTTCCTGCTCATGGGGTGTGGAGAGAATGACTATTAACTCTGGGTATGACCAATTAAGAGGCAACCTCTTTCCTTGTCACTGGATGGATGGACAGGACCCAGAGTTCCTGCGTGAGTGTGGGGACCAGCTGGTCTTTGTGCTAATGAAAAATAAATTTTGAAACCATTGAGGTTTTGAGCTTGATCTGTTACAGCAGATAGCATTACTTAAATAGAACTGATTAAGAATTTAAAAATTTCTGCATGAAAGCAAATAGTCACAGGACAGAATGTAAATAGGATGTGAAATCTTCAGTTACAAGCAAGGCTATGCAGGCGTATTTTGTGCATGGTGGTCTGTTGGTGCTCGGAATGGCCCAGTCACTTTCCTCTGTTCTTGGGGGGACTTGATGGGGAAGATTGACAAGAGACAGACGCATCCATGGGGCAAGACGTGGGGTGCCTCATGTAGACAGAAATAGTAAGATCTATCACTGATGATCCTTCTCAGAAACTGTGTCTTTCCTTGCCTGACTTTGTCTTTGTCTAAGGCTCTTTGTCTTTCCTGAATTCCTCCCCTTAGGAGCCTGCTCCTCCTGTTGGGCTCATATATACAAGGATGGCAGATCTGTGACATCCTCTGTGTTGAATCTTTTCCACAGACATGGTGGGCTGGAGTGGCTCCCCAAGGTACTGCTTTCTGCTGGGCTGGGCGTGACCACAGAGTCTTGTGGGACAGAGTTCAGCAGCTCCGTAAATCTGTTGGTGCTGGCTGTTGAGTTGAATTTCAGCTGTAATCCTGGATGAATGATAGCTTGTAGTCACTTGACCAATTCTCTCTCTTAGACAACATTTGTCTTTCAACAAGGTTTTCATTACCCCATTAACCCAGAGAAAAAGAATCTGGAAATTTCCAGCACTCTGGCAGTTCCAGCAGGACAGAGATGTGGGGCAAGGGACCATTTTCCATTGCTTCTCAAATTACACCACTAACCCACTGCCTACTTCAATTCAATTCAACAGATATTTATTTCACTTACAGTAAAGCAGGCTTTGCTAAGAAGACACTCTTCATTCCACCACCAGCAAGTTTTTATTGAGCACCTGCTGTGTACATAGCAACAAAGTAGGCACTCAGGTATTTCTTCCATGATTACATTGACATACTCACTGCAGGCAGAATTCTGTTCTCTTTCTTTCTCTCTATTCCTTTGTCCACAGCTTCCCTCCTCCTCTCCCAATCTCTTGCTTTTCTTCTCCCTACATTGGATCATTTTATGTTGCTATAACAGAACACACACACACACGCACACACACACACACACACACACACACACACACACACAATTCCTGAGCATTTTATTAGGAAAAAGAGGTTTATTTAACTCATAGTTTGGGAGACTGAAAGTCCAGCACGGGGCAGCCCTGAATGTCTGCTCTGGCTATGTGACAATGGGATGGAGAAACAGAAGTGGACCAGCTGCCTGCAGAAGGGGCCAAGAGCCTGGGTGGCCCTGCTTTGTAACAGCACACTACCATGTGAGCTAACTGAGTCCCCAAAGAACTGCAACCCTCACTTTTGAAATGCAAATGAAAACTACAGAAATATCATCTCACCGTAGTCAGAATGACTACTATCATAAAAGCAAAAAAGAAACAAACCAAGTGTTGGTGATACGGGGAAAGGGAGCCCTTATACGCTGCTAAAGGGAATGCAAAATAGTGTAGTCATTACGGAGAATGGAGTGGAAGTTCCTCTGAATACTGATATTAGACCTACCTTGTGGCCTAACACCTCACTCCTGTGTATGTAGCCAAAGAAAATGAAATAAGCGTATCAAAAAGATACCACCTGCATGCCCATATTTACTACATCACTGCTCACCATGGCCAAGACTCGGAACCAAACTAGATGTCAAGGGATGGATGATGGTCAAAAAAACATGGCATGCACACATAATGAAATGGTATATAGCCACAAAAAGAAAGGTGTCCTGCTATTTGTGGAGAAATGGACCGAACTAGAGGACATCATATTAAATGATCTATTCTATACAGAGAGATAAATACCCTATGTTCTTTTTTCTATATGGAAACTAAGAAGGTTGGCTTCAAAGAAAGGTACAGAAAGTGGTGGAGAGTAGCGGGGAGTGGGATTATAGGAGGTTAGCTAATGAGTCCCAAAATACCTGGGTGAGAGGCGTAAGGCCGAGTGTTCTACAGCCAGTGGGATGAGTTCACAACAAACTGTCTTGATTTAGGAAGAACTAGAAGAGAGCCAGGGATATAGCTCAGGAGGACAGGTGCCTGCCTGGCAAGTGCAACATCCTGAATTCAACTCCCAGGACCAGAAAAAAAAAAAAAAAAGATTTCCTGAAGAACTAGACGAGAAGACTTCAAAGTCTCCAAAATAAAGAAATGAGATACTAACTATACTGATTTGATGAAGTATCTACATCTATGTATCTCCCCAGAAATATGTACAATTCCTGCATTAATGTAAAAAAAAGAAAGAAAATGGAACCAGGAAGTGACACAGGCCTATAATTTCAGCACCTTGAAGGAGGGGATCTCTGGGAGTCTGAGGCCAGCCTGGGCTGCACAGGGAGTGCAAGGCCAGCCTGGGCTACATAGTGAAATTGTTTCAGAAACAAAAAACCTCTTCGGAGGGTGATGCTCCCCATGTACCCCAGATTTTGAAAGTGCCAACACCTTTCAACCTGGCCAGGCTGGGGTTCGAACTCCCAGCACATGAACATCTGGGGACACACTCAAGCCCTGGAATGCCCCTTCTTTCCCAAGGGAGCCCATTCCTGGAGAGGCCCTCTTGTCCCGCTTTCCAAGCCGCCCAGATTGTTCTGGCTATCGCTCGAGGCCTGTCACTGGCCTTCCCCAGGCAGGCAGGGCCACCTCATGCTTATGATGGCATCAGGCCAGGCAGCATCCTCTTCTTCATCATGCTCTTAATCTGCGGCATCAGCAGGGTCCCCCCAGACTCTCCCATTGCTTTTCCTCAAAGTACTGATGCAGCGAAGGGACCAAGTGTTAATCCTCCACCCGTTTGCCTTTTGAGAGGAGAGGACTTCACTGGCAAGATGTCTCTTCTACCTGCCTGCTCCATATCCTGTTCTAGCCTGGTAAGTGTGGATCCTTACCTCCAGCAAAAGGTAGGCATGACAGATTGGGGCAGGAAGCTGCTTGTGTGTCCGGGAAGTCACTGCATGGATCCTGCTCTTATAACTTCCCTCTTATGCCTTGGAAGTGGAGCTGAAGATGAGGTGGGCAGTGAGCAAACTCAGCTCCTTCTCACTAGGGTGACCCATTGAGATCTGGATCTCCATGAGGCTGGGCCTCGGGGGGCAAAGGGCTTTGGTGCCCACCACACTCTTCCAGAGGGACAGTGGGAAGGATGGCAAGTGTGTGATTAGTTTACAAAAGGTTGGATTTTGCAGAAAGCAGCCAAATCTGTGGAAGAGTGACAGCTGCTGCATGGAGCAGATGCCCTAGGAAAGCCTCCAATCTTGCAGAATCTGCATATTTTCCTTACTCCTGCCTGGGAGACCAGAGCAGAGCAATCATTACAGGACTTTCCTGGAGTCATCAGGAAGCCAGGGATGGTGATTTGTTTAGATTTGTCTGAATAGTTGTGGGCTGCCAAATCACACAGACAGCTGCAGTCATTGCTTTCTTCATGCTGTTCAGTTCATGCCATGCACTTTATCAGCCGCATCTCTCCACCCTCAATGTCTTGGGAAATCACAACTTCATGGAAAGTCAGAGCCCTGAATCTGTTCCTTTTCTGCAATATTGCTGTTTGTTCAGCTGTATCATTAGCTGGGAAACAATAACCCGCCACAGTGACACTCCTGGCCTGGCTTCAGCGTTTGTCTACTGAACCTGTGTGAAGCAATGGAGCGTGTACACCCCTTGCACAGGTGCTCCTTCCAGAAGCAACGGTGATGGGAGTGAGGGAGAGAAACCCAGTCACGGGTGCACTGGCAATTTCATGTGGGGGGAATCTTGTGGGCACTTTGGTGGCACTTGCTAAGAGTTCCTTTGGATAAAAGCAAAGTCTTTGTGCAGGCAAGATAGCTCAGCAGACTAAACATCTGTTTGGGCAAACTCATGGACCAGGGTTCTATCCCCAGCACCACGTCACTCAGGCCCCATCCCTGAGTGTGCTGAGCCAGCCATTGAGTCTGTTTTTTTTTGTTGTTTTTTGTTTTTTGCGAAACCAGGTATTGAACTCAGGCCGTTGCGCTTGCCAGGGAAGCACTTATTCTACTGAGCCATCTCCCTGGCCCCAGCCACTGAGTCTGGGCATGGTGGTGCATGCCTGTAATCCAAGTGCTGGGGAGGCTGAAAACAGGTGGATCACTATGAGTCCGAGCTGCATAGTGAGACCCTATACCAAACATACTAAAAGAAAAAAACAAAAAACAAAAAACAAAAACAAAGTCCTTACTCTTACCCCTGAATTTTTTTTTTTGTTGTTAAAGGGGTTGAATTTCTAGGCAGAGTAGGTGTAAAATCAGGAGCTCCCTTTGTTGTCATCCTTCTATTTTTTTGTGCTGAGTTAATCTACAATAATATTAATATTTATAGAAGGTTCCAAAATGACTATGAAATAGTATTTGGAAGTTAAGTTGCAGGAATAAATTTTATGGGATTTCACATTAACTTGACCTAAATGGAATTCTAGAATCTTACCATGAAATGGAAACTTGGAAATAATCTCTTTAAGCCATTTTTTTCTCTTACAGGTCGGGAAAGAGAAGTGCAGAGTTGACTGATGCTCCCTTTTTAAATAGCAGATTTATTTTATCTGTGATGCTCCCAAGTTTGAAACAACCAAAAAATGACTTACCTCCTAAAAGATTCAAGGAGTATCAGCATCCTCTAGGTGCATGAGGAATACAGGTGTATGGAGTCGCAGGTGTACTAGTTGTGCTGCCTAATTGCAAACATCAAAATCCAACTCTGGAAGACCTTATTGGAAATTTATTGCAAATATTGGAAGGATAACGGAATTTATCCTTCCGTTATCCAGGAATTTATCCAGGAAATACAAAGAACCAGCTATGGAAATGGACTACATGTTAGGATTTTCTAGAAGGATAGGAAAGGCTATATAAAGAGGAGTAGTGTGGTCCAGGTAGAAATGGACCTCAACTATCTCAGTCTCCATGTACATCTCCTATCTCCGTAGTGTTCTGGGAGTCAGCATCTGTGTGGCTTTGCTCTTCTGAAGAATAAACGGTACCTATGAAACAACCATGTCCCAGAGAGCTCACCCTCAGACAGTTTCCCTTCCTGTTGCTGACTTCCTGCATCCCTTCCCTGTCCATGAGGAACATTGGCCTACACCTGATCGGAAGTGCTGGAGCTGGAATTCTCAAGAAATCTCTGCTGAGGGACTGAAATCGCTCTAGAAATCCTCTGGCTTCCTCTTCCCCAGGAGAAACCTCTAGGGAGTGTTCCCATACCTCCTGTCCAGTGCTTCCAAGGGGATCTGGCCTTAGCTATGCACACAAGCAATGTCCTGAGTAGCTTACACTTCTCTCATTTCTTGTGTCTCACATTTCTCCTTAGGATCACCCGCCAAATATATCCAAATGTGTAAGGGACTATCTTTGAAAAAGCTAAATAAGTCTCTTGCTAGCACCACAGCTAAGGGGAAAATAGGGTACCTGATTAATACTCCCATGAGACTGCATCCAGTGGGAAATTAGTGATCCTCCTGGAGGAAAGTTTAGACTTGTGGAATGGATGTTACAAGGAGACTTCAGAGAAAACACTCACAACATCAGCCTACCAGCTGTTAGTTTCATACCTTCGTTTGTGTAGTGCTTTCGGTATTTGTGTACTCCACTGGGGCTAGAGCCTGCTCATTATCTTTCTGCTCTTGAATAGCTGACAGTCTTTATATTCACCCAGCCACAAGGCCTGTCCAGCCGAAGGTATCTCACAACCTTCTTTGCAATTAATTGTGGCAAAGTGACTAAGTTTGAATCCATGGGTAAGAAGAAAAACAGTGGTGCAACTTCGAAGGCATGTAGTTCCAAAAAGAATTACTTGTCTTCTTTCTCTTCCTCACCCGCTTCTTACTTTAGGTTCAGATAGAGTATTCAAAATCCTTCTTTAGCCCTTAAAGGGTCATCTGTCCATTCTTCTATCTGAATGTATTTAGTTTTAATGTAACAAGCAACTCATCACTCAGTCCAAGAACTAGAGCTAGATTACTATAAGGTCCATCCCCTGTCTAACCTGCCTTCTCCTATCAAAGTAACCAGCATCTTGAGTCCTACATTACCACTGCATTAGTTTCCTTCATAGATAGTTTCATCTCATTTTGCTTATGGTTTGATGATAGAAACAGAAACACAGGAATGATGAAGAATATGAGATTTACTAAAGTGGTTTGGCTCTTTGCAGTTGTCAGAGTCAGTTCCATGATTAGGGTGTGGTTCATTCTGTCAGGAACTAAGCCCAGTCTAGGCCTTGGAGAAGCCAAAGGAGACCAGCAGGAGCTGAGATGTGGGGTCAGTAGGTGTCCTGGAAGCTTCACTGTCTGATGCAGGATGGAGAGAAGCTGGTAGAAGTGCTGCCCTATGCCAGCATGGTGGAGATAGTGTGCATGAACTACAGTAGTGCCCAGGTTCCTGGTTCTACCTTATGAGCATAAAAATAGACTTCTCCAAGATTGTGCAAAATGTCTTTTGTGACCCTTGCTAACCCAGAACTGGGAATTCTTGGAAGAGTGCCTTTAGGTAAATTGACACAGTATAAATCTATCCACACTCATTCAATTATATTCCCTCAAAGTAAGCTTTCAAAGGAAGCTGTTTCATTTCACAAAAGACAAATCAGGCTGTCTGGATACGTTCAGGACTTCCTCTCTTTACTCGATTTCATACTGTTGGGACACATTCCTACTGCTGGGTACAGCAATGGCTCTTCTCTGTTGATGGCTCTTTTATGCTCCACTGTGTGACTGTACTGCAATGCAGCCAGCCGCTGTCTTGCTGATGGGCCTTGTGGTTATTTCTAGGCTTGATGGTGTGAACGGTGTCCTCTGGATATTCTTGTGGGTGTCTCCAGACATCCTGGGAAGAACCCTCTCATAACCTCACAGTGGGAGTGGAATGACTGTTCCTAAGGAAGGTGACCGGGCGTGGGCTGCTGGAGCAGTCCCAGTTGGGCCTGTTGTCCAAGAGAAATGAGAACTAGCGCCCTTACCTTCACCCCACTTGCAGCTTGTTTTTCACTTTCTTTTGACAAATAGACCCTCTTAGTTTTAAGATGACCAAATTTGTCAGTTTTTAAAAGTGGTTGGCACTTTTTGGTATTGTTTAAGAAATCCTACTCTATTTCAAAGTCTAAAAGATATTGCCAATGATTTTTCATAAGAGGTTTAAGTTTTAATTTTTTATAGTGAAGTTCTCAATCCATCTGGAATTAATTTTGGCATACAGAGTGATGAAAGGATCCTATTTCATATTTTTCCATGTGGATAACCCTTCTTATCCAGCTGTATTTATTTTCCCACTGGTCTGGCGGGCCACCTCTGTCATATACCGAAGTTCTGTGCATACGAGGGTCTGTTTTTGAGCTGTGTATTCTGTTCACTGCTCTATTTGGCTGTTGCAGAACCAGTACCAGCCTGTTTCAATTACCGTAGCTTCACAAAAAGCATATTATCTGGTGGAGTAAGTCTTTCTTCAACACTCACCTGTTTGATGAAAGCCTTGGTCATTTTTCTCCTTTTATTACTTTATATAATTTTAGATTCAGCTTATCAAATTTCATGAAAAGGTGTTAGTGTTTTGATTGAAACTTTACTGAAATAAGTAGAGGAATAATACTATATTATTGTCTTCTTAGCCAGTGTATGATATGCCCTTCAATTAATTTGGGTCATCGTCCCTCCTATTAATAAAGTGTTATAATTTGCTCTGCAGATGGCTTCAATGTATTTTTCCCCCCTGGCTTTTTGATATCCTTTGAAATCAGTGTAAATTTGTCTTCTATTTAATTACATTTTCTTGCTCTTTATTCCATGGATACAGATCTGTAATTGACTTTTTATAAAATTTCTTACTCATGCTAACAATTTGCTCAAAGATCCTTTTTGATTTTCAGTGTAGCCAGTTGTGGATCTGAAAATAGCGACAGTTTCATCTCTTCCTCACAATTCTTTTTATTTATTTATTTCTTTTTGTGCTAACTAGGGCCATTAATACCATGTTGAATAGAAATAAGTTTGAACCATTTTATCCTATTTTTTAATTTGAAAGGTAAGTGTAGTAAAATTGATGTTTTATAGGCACTCTTTATCACACTAAGGAGTGCCTCTGTTCCTAATTTGCTAAGAATATTTTTTTAAAAATTTTGGGCCAGGGAGATAGTTCAATAGCATGAATGCTTCCCCGGCAAGTGCAAGGGCCTAAGTTCAATCCCTGGTTCCACCAAAAAGTAAAAACTAAAAATAAAAATTTTCATTGTGGTAAATATACGTAACCCAGGTTCACCACATCAACCATTATGAAGCGCCCAAGTTGCTGTTAGTTAATGGCCTTCTCTGTGCGGGACAAGCATTGCCACTATCTCCAAATGTTTCCATTGCTCTTATAAGAAACTCTGAAAGCCGGGCGTGGTGGCGCAGGCCTGTAATCCCAGCACTTGGGAGGCTGAGGCAGGAGGATTGTTGTGAGTTCGAGACAGCCTGAGCTACAAAGTGAGCTTAAGGCCAGCCTGAAATGCATAGTGAGACCCTGTTTCAAAAAGACAAAAAAAAAAAAGAAACTCTGGAACCATTCACCAATAATAACCCATTTTTCTTTCCCTCTAGATCCATTATAAATCTAACCTGCTTCCTGTATTAAATTGTGTACTCTGGATATTTCACATAAGTGAAATCATGTAACATGTGGTCCTTTGTAGTTGGCTTTTTTCACTGAACATCTTTTCAAGGTTATGCTATAGCATGTACCAACATTTAGTTACATTAACTCATTTAATTTAATTTTTTTCTATGATTGAATAATATTCTATTATAGAAGGGTTGGCAAGAGTGGACTAAGTGCCTGCGTAGGCAAGTGCAGGGACCAGGGTTTGATCCTGGCACCACGTGTCACACTGGCCCTCCACTCCCTCCTCTTGCTCTAAGTCATGGCATCATTGAGACTGGGTGTGGTAGCATACACCCAGTAATCCCAGCCCTGGGGAGGCTAAAAACAGAAGGATCACTATGAGTCTGAGCTGCAAGACCCCGTACTGAATACAAAAATATTCTATTGTAGGTATATACACATTTGGTTTATACATTTGTCTGATGATGAAGACTTGGCTGTTTCTATCTTTTGTTGTGAATGATTCTACAATGATTCTTTTATATCATGAATTTATGTTGAATTTTATCACTGATTTTTCTGCATCTAATGAAATAATCGTATATGTACATTTTCTTTATTCTGACAATGTGCGGATGATATTTTTAAAGTTAAACAAGGGCTCAGTAACTGTACTTTTAAAATTTTTTTAAAGTTTACTTCTTTTTTTTAGATTACATTTTTATTTTATTTATAAATTTTTAAAAATTTTTTTGTTTGATCTTATTTTTTAAAATTTTAATTAATACATTGTACATTGTTATCTTCTTAGTGGTTATCCATAATACTAGAAGCAGACAGGATATCCTGTCCAGACACTACTAGCACAAATCTTCTCACTGAGTTAAGCTAAAGTAGCTGTGTTACTATCCTAACTATTCTGTATATATAAATACAAAATGGTCCTTCCTTTGTAGCCTCTTTTTTTGTTTAGTCCTATCAGAGATGGGTATTCTATTGGCATCTAAATACTATAGGTGCATGAATTCAGCAAAACAATCTAACACAGTTCAGCAGTCCACAGTAGTAGAGGGTTATCCGCAGAAGTTGTTGACTTGAGCCATTCACAGCTTAGTATATTAATATGGCTTTACTTTTTATACCTTCTTTTTATACTTTTCTGCTGGATGGTTAAGACCAAGATAAAGCAAGAAATGTAACTTTTGTATCAGATAAAGTCAGTCAAGTACTCTCAGGGTTTATCCTGTAACCCTGTGGGTCTTTTTTTTTTTTTTTTTTTTTT